>PYHW01010626.1:477893-489946 GCA_013186435.1 Turdus rufiventris | reverse complement strand
GAGCCCATGGGGTTATCTCTGGTGTGCAGGTGATGGCCAGCAGGGCTCCCTGAGCAGAGTCCAGCCCAGGTGCTCTGGTACCTGTACCCTGTCTCTGGTACCTGTACCCTGTCTCTGGTACCTGTACCCTGGCTCTGGCACTGTACCCTGGCTCTGGCACTGTACCCTGGCTCTGGCACTGTACCCTGGCTCTGGTACCTCTGGCTCTGGTACCTGTAGCCGTCGATGAAGCTGGCATTGATGTAGTCGGAGCCCTCGACGCCGCGGATGGGCTGCAGGCACACGCGGGTGCTCTCGTAGGGCATGATGTTCACCAGGCGGTTCTTGAACTTGTTGCAGGGCAGGTTGGCGCTGATGAAGCGCGAGGTGTGGGCCTTGGAGTTGGCGAGGCGCTGTGGGCAGGGACAGCCATGATCCCTCAGCTGGGGCTCTCTGAGCCCGTGCCAGCCCCTCAACCCAGCCCGTTCCACCCTCCTGTGCCCTGCTGGGGTTTGCTTTTCGGGCTGGGCACACACACTGAGGCCCTTCCCTAAGCAAAATATTCAGAAAATTGTACTTCCACTAAAAAAGTTGAAAATCCCTCCAGTTTGGGAGGGAGTGAATTCAGTCTGGACCTGGAATAGCAGGGAAGCTGCCTGTGGCACCAGGCAGGTGTCCCCTGGGCACTGCACAGCTCAGCAATGGAATAAAGTGCCACCAGCTCTGTGTGAGCGCCTGGCCAGGCCCTGCTGTCCCATCCCAGCTCCCAGCTCACCTTGAACTCCAGCTCCATGCCCGTGACGTGCTCCCTGGCCTCGATCTGGGCCAGTTTCTGGATGTAGCTGTAGAGGTTCCGAGCCGGGACCTCGGTGTTGCCGCAGGCCACGGCCTCGAGCAAGGCATCGTGGATGAAGCTGTATTGGTCCTCTGTCTGCACCATGTAGTTGCGCTGGGACCTCATGAGGGTGACGTGCCCGTAGATGTCCACGGTCTTCTCGTGCTTGATCCTCTCCAGCATGGCGTCGATCACGATGAAGCAGCCGGTGCGCCCCACGCCCGCGCTGGGGACGGCAGCGCCAGGTGATGGATTGTCCTTCCCTGGGCAGGTGCCCACTGCCCCTGCACACTGCTCTGTGTCCCCTGCACAGTCCTGTGCCCCCTGCACACTGCTCTGTCCCCTGCACAGTCCTGTGTCCCCTGCACACTGCTCTGTGTCCCCCCTCCACACCGCTCTGTCCCCCCAGATGCTCTGTCCTGTGTCCCCTCCACACTGCTCTGTGTCCCCCCTCCACACCACTCTGTCCCCCCAGATGCTCTGTCCTGTGTTCCCTCCACACTGCTCTGTCCCTCTCAGATGCTCTGTCCCCCTCAGATGCTCTGTCCCCTCTCCACTCTGCTCTGTCCCCCCTCCACACTGCTCTGTCCCCTCTCCACACCACTCTGTCCCCCCCAGATGCTCTGTCCTGTGTCCCCTCCACTGTGTCACCCCAGGCCAGGCACAGCTGTGCCAGCCCGAGGCTCCAGCGCGGGGCTGGGAGGATCTGAAGGCTGAAAAAGCCTCTTTAATCTCTCCCATCTCAGAGCTGAAGAGCTCTGATGCTGTAATGAGCAACATGCGTCACCTCTCTCCCTCAATGGTTTTGTGCATCAGGTAACATCAGACCTGCGTGTAATGGCATTTGTGCCTCAGCAGGCTCTGTGCTCTCTGGTGCCACTGCTAATAAAGGGCTTCCTTTTACCATTCCAGTGCTGTCCCTTTCTTCATCGAGCGCCCTTGATCTCTGTTAATTAGACTGCCTAACACCTGAACCAAGCAGGTGACTGGAGCTTTGGCAGGAATTTAACAGTGGATCTGGGAGCTGGTTGTGAGCTGACAGCTCTTTATTCATTTTCTGAGGTGCACAATAATTGCCATCTGCAAGGGTAGTGATAAGTTGCCCACTCACAAAGACTGTTTAAATGGCATCCTCCAGCAGAGGCAGGATTAGCTTCCCCAGCAGCCTGTACAATCCAGATCTTCCCCCAGTGCCCAGGAACCCGCAGGCTCCTGCACACCCTCCTGAGGAACACAGGGATTTATCTGCACTGAGCCTGCAAGGATTCCTCACTGGGCTGTAAATTGAATTAGGGAATGTTACCTGCCTTCAGCCTGGCATTATCAGAGCGGCTGCAGCACTCAGAAACCCTCTGTCAATCACTGCCAGCTCTGCCTCCCAAACAGCTCCAAACCCTCCGAGGTCACACCTGATCCTCCCTCCACACTGTGACCAGAGGCAGTCCCAGCACACAGAACCTGGCACTGGGACAGCACCAGGCACCTCCCATTGCTCCACAGGATCATCAAATCCCAGAGTTGGTTCAGAGGGACCCCAAAGTCCATCCAGTCCCACCCCCTGCCATGGCAGGGACACCTTCCACTGGAGCAGGTGGCTCCAAGTCCTGTCCCTGGCCTGAACACTCGATCCAAGTGATTTGGCACAAATTACACCTCAGGCAATGCTGTGGCCAATGGAATCCCCAGGTTTCCCTCTCAGAGGGATCCTCCCCTGGCCAAGAGCTGTCCCTGTCCCCAGGTAAAGCCAACCCTGCTGAACTCTGCCTCCCTCCCAGGTGGCCCCGAGCCAGGGGAAGGGAGCTGTACCTGCAGTGCACCACGATGGGCCCAGCATCTGGGGGGTTGCAGGTTTTCACCCTCCTGAGGAAGGCCAGGAAGGGCGTGGGGTACTCGGGCACGCCGTGGTCGGGCCACGCTGTGAACTGGAACTGCCGCACCTCGCGCTTCTCGCTGGAGCCGTTCTGCAGGGCAGGAGCACAGGGTCAGGGGCAGCAGCACCCAAACCTGCTGGGCTGTGGGTGCACAGGTGCCACAGCCCAGCTCCAGGGCCCACAGCAGCAGGGCCAGCTCACCTTGTGCAGGGAGAAGGTGCGGACGCAGAACGTGGCCAGTTCGATGGTGTCCAGCAAGGTCACTTGGATCATCCCGTAGGTGTCTGCGCCTCGGCCCGGCCAGTACTGGTCACACTTTATCTGCAAGGCAGAGGGACGGCTCAGTGCTGGGACAAACCCTTCTCTGCAGGGGATGCTCAGTCCCAAAGCGCCCTGTTACTGGGGAAGCTGGGCTGGTGGCAGGGAGGTGCAAGAGAGTCTTTGCAGAGCACCAGCTCAGGGACAGACCCATCAGAAAAAGCTCCCACTAAGCACAGACATCAGTCCCATAGACAACAGACTGGAATGATCCTGAAGATTAGAGGGAATGTACTGGGGCTTGTTAAACAAGAGAACTGAATGTGAAACTTGCCACATGATTAACTCCAAGACAGACATCCAGTGGGATCCTGCAGCCTCTCCTCCTGGAGTTGCCAAGGAGGCTGCAGCTTTCCAGGGTGAATGCTTTGTATTTTTAAAAGCAATGAATCACTGAACTTTCAGGGTGCTGGCAGAGCAGGCAGAAATCCCCCCCTGGCTGCACATCAAAGGGATTTGCTGCTCCCCCAACTCTCCCCTCCGATCCCCCTGGATTATGACTAACCAGTCATCCCTCTCATGCGTCTCACCCGTGATTTCTCCTCCAGTTTAGTCATCATGACAATGGTGGCTGAGCGCTGCTCCCACACCATCCTCCAGAAGTCCCCGAAGGTCTCTGGCAGGGGTCCCTGCGTGGCGATGTAGGCGTTCTGCTTCCGGTACCCGTCGATGTAGTTGGCATTGATGTAATCACTGCCCACAATCCCTGTGGCAAAGCGGCAAAAATCAGGGCACGGCACAGGACTTCACACGGCTGGAGGCTCTAGGGATTTGTGCAGGGGTGCTGTCAGAGAGAAGCCCCCTGCAGAAACACCAGAGCCTTCGTGGCTCGGTGGGTCAGAACCACACAGGCTCTTGGCAAGGCTTCCCCAGCTCGAGCTCCTGCACTGCAGAGAGACACAAACTCCTTGCAAAAGATATTAAAGAGATCAAATATCAGCCCTTGAAACCGTGGTGTTTTTACTCATGTGCTTAACAGGAGCCAAGCCCTGGCCCAGGGCTCCTGCTGCATCAGTGTCCAGCAGGACAAACCCGAGTCCTTGTCCCAACCTGCCCCAGCCCATGCACCTGGTCCATGGCTGTGTGGTTCACAGTCTGATCCCAGGCATTGAGCTACAGCTGGACAGAGTCAAGAATAAAGCCAGGCTTGATTTAGCCAATGAAGGCTTTGAAATTACAGGTTTAGACTGGCTCTAAATTGCCCGCTGTCATTTTTAAGAGTGTTTTTTTTCCCTTCTTATGAGTTACAGGCTATTGAGTTCCAGCTGCTCGCCTGGTTCCCTGCTTGAGGGGTTGGGATGAGCAGGAGACACTGCCAGAGTGAAGAGGCTGATTGGGACATGGCAGGAGAAAGCTGCTCTGAAGTTTAAACAGCCCTGGCACACGGTGCTGCCCAGGTTCAGCTCCAGAGCTGGCGCCTGGCTCGGGCTGCTTCAGCTGCTCCCAAGCACAGCGAGCGCCTGGCAGGGCTGGCAGGATCTGCAAAGCCAGGATTAACTCGGTGCACAGCCCTGCTCTCCTTCTCCAGGGCAGCCAAGAGAAGGCACAGAGTTAAAGCCACTACTTCTTCCTGACCAAGCAGCAAGTGACAATCTACAGCCTTGACAAATCCACATTTAAAACAAAGAGAAAGCAGCAACACTAATTCCTCCAGCTCCTTTCATCTTCCAGCCTTGAGCGTAAAATAGAGCCCGGTAGGAAGGAGCACACCAGCGGCCAAGACATGTCAGAACCTCTCAGACACCTGAAAATTCAACCTTGGCCCATCAGCCCTGCACTGCTGGTCCCTCACGGACCCTGGGCAGAGCTGGGACTGCTGCCTGCATCCAGCCCCGGATCCAAGACCAGCCCAAGTGTCCTTCACTCCCACACTCGAGCTCTTCTCCCTTCCCCTGAATGACAAAGCAACTTTTTAAAGCCTCTGCTTTCCTTGGCTCATACAATATTAATCTCGGAATTAAACCAAGGCAGAACACAGTCAGCTTCACAGGGAGAAACATTTAAAGCCCTCTAATAGCAGACCAGAGCAATCCAGATTTGTGCAGTTTTTTGGCAAATCACCGCGCTCTGCTGCTGCCTCAGCTCTCCCCCTTCCCCTCGGAGCTACCGTGCCACAGGGAGATGATTTTAGCAACTGCCTGGTCTCAAAGGCTTCGGAATTAACCTCTCCATTCACCAGGCAGTTACCAGGACATCCCACATCCTCTCTGCTCTGATGATCAACCCTTGGCAACGCGAGCCTGGCACTGAGCGCTTTATCCACCCAGCACAGCCACATCCTGAGCCCATGGAACTCCAACATTATCTCAGCAGCAGCAACCCAAGCAGGTGCCCTGTTCAACTCCATCCAAGCCCCTCTTATCCTGGCGTGCACTGGAGCAGCTCTGTCAAGAGCCACGAGTTGTGAAATTTAATGTAAATTTTCTGACTGCACCATCGCTCACATAAGCAGCTCAGGAAACGATTTATGACCCGCCAGGCTCTCACTAACCCCTTCTTATCCCGAGCCTTGCAGGGGCCAGGGCTGCAGCAGGGGCTGCAGATCAAGTGCTCTTTGAGCCTGTACAGCTCAGCAGCCTCATCTCTGCCTCTCCCATTGGTACCACCAGCCCTGGGCTTGCCTCCCGTGCTCCACTCTGTGCTCCAGCTGCCCTGCTCCCTCTAAAGCTCGGTGTGCTCTGAATTCTTCCTCTTAGAGATGTACCAAACAGGTTTCTCCAAGAGAAGGGAAGGCAGTTTCTTGATAAAGCAGCCCTTGATATGAGGGATTGCAGCTCCAGGGGAATGTGTCAGTCACCAGAACGTAACAAATGCCTGGTTTACAGAGGTGCCTCCTGCTTGCCAAACCCCCGGGAGAGTTAGAGAAGGAAATAAATTGAGATGAGAGAGGAGTGTGTGGAGTGCTCCCTGCACAGCCCATGGCAGCCCTGCTGGCCGTGGGGCTGCTCCTACCTTCGATGGGCAGCAGGATCACCCGCGAGTGGTCGTAGGCGATGACGTTGGCGTAGCGGTTCTTGGGCTTGTTCACCTCCAGGTTGGAGTGCTCCCAGGTGAACTGCTGCCCAGGGTCGATGGACTGCAGCATTGGGAAAGGAAACGGGAGGGTCAGAGGAGAGGACAGCAGCAGGTGCAGCTCTGTTCCCCATGGCTCTGGGGGAGGATGCAGCCATCACCGATCACATCCCACAGGAACCCAGCTGTGCCGTGGGGAACCCCCAGCCCCTGGAACAGCTCCTGCCCCATTGCCCTGGCCCCAGGTGGAATATCTGAGCTCATTCTCCCTCTGGACTCAGCACTGAAGGATTCCCAGTGCAAATGGGGAGGGAGCCCCACGGGAGCCTGGCAGGGACCAGAGTGCATCCCCCAGCACAAGGCAGGGGTAAGGACCCGGCCCTAGGACACTCAATCAATGTGGATTTTTCCTAGAAGGGATGAAGGAATAAACAATGAAATGCACTGGAGAGAAAAAATCCCCTCTGCCCGTCCTAGTGATTTATGCCAGGTTTGGTGGTTGGGTTTTTTTTTTTTCTCTGAAGTCCAGCTGTCCCAGATATGGAAATTAGGTTAATTACGTTTACCTCTAAATCCTCAGCCAGAGAATTAAATAAAACAAGGGCTTAATTCCTTCATCATTTTGCAGAGCCCTTGGGGTTTGCCTCAATTGAAGGCTTGGCAGGAACGTGCCAGGCTGCGTTTGCTGCTCTTGCTCTCCCTCTGACTGCCACCCTTTGGGGACGGGGTCCAGACCCCAAACCCACCCCTGTGGGCCAGCCCTGCTGCCCTCCCTGCCCGTGCCCACCCCGGAGCTCCTGGGCACAGCTGGAACAAAACCTCCCACAGAACGAGCCCGGCACTCTGGCTGGGAGAATTCCTAACTAATGGGTATTTATACTATTGTAATGTGTCTGTTTGCTCTCCATCCCTCTAATCATGCCTCGCCTTCACTTCATTAGCGATGTTTGTTCAGCTCTGGCTCTCCCTCCGGAGGAGGATGTGCTGGCTCCGAGCCAGGGCACAGGGATGTGGCACTGTGCACATCAGCCTCTGGAATGTGGATGGAGCACAGAACGAGCTGCTGCTGCCCCCGACCCTGGTAGAGCAAAATGAGCTCCTGTAAGGGGTGAGCCCTGCTCTGGGTCTGGGGATAGCCAGGGTCAGGGCAGGGGAAAGCATCCCTTGGTTTGGAAAACATCCCTTCATTTGGAAAAGCATCCCTTGGTTGGGAAAGCATCCCTTGGTTGAAAACATCCTCCTGCTCCCTGCCTGCAATCACACCTGGGCAGTCTAGACTCCTCATTAGGCTAAAAATACCAGAGCATTTGACGGCCTTCAACAACAAAACCAAGAGTGGAGAGAGGCTTTTTACAAGGGCAGGGAATGATAGGACAAGAGGCTTTAAACTGAAAGAGGTTTTAGATTGGATATTAGGAAGAAATTCCTCCCTGGGAGGGTGGGCAGCCCTGGCACAGCCGTGGTTGCCCCTGGATCCCTGGAATGCCCCAGTCCAGGCTGGACACTGGGTCTGGAGCAGTGGGACAGTGGGAGGGGTCCCTGCCATGGCAGGGGTGGCTCTGGTGGGATTTACGGTGCTCCCAACCCAGGCCAGTCTGGGATCAGGTAACCAAACACCACCAGGATCGGGAAAATGTGCACAACCCCTCAGACACGAGAAGGAAGCACAAACCATCCTGTTTTCCCTTCTCTGGCTCCGTGGCTGCTGGTGGCACCAGCTGTGGAGCACTCCTGCTCCTGTCACCCAAGCCCAGCTGTATGAACTGGGTGTCACAGTCCTTTGTTTGTCCCCTGTGTCCATGCAGGACATGGGGACGCCAGGACAGCCCCATCCCACCTGCCAGGACTGCATCATCCCCTTCTCCGAGGGAGCTCAGCCTCTGCTGCCCCGGCAGGAGCAGCTCATGGACCAACTTCTTTCTTTTTATCAGCAAGAACTGAACCCAGCAAAGCGTTCAGCAAGTACTTAATTCCCAATACATAAATAGCTTTTAAATGCCAGCTAACCAGATCTTTAAAACAAAGCTGTTCTTTTGGATGAAGGCCTGTCTGAATTCCCTAATTCCTGGCTCTGCAAACCCATGCACAGCACTCACTCTTGCTCATACCTCATACTCTTGGGATAATTTCAGGTTATCGTTAGCTTTGAGATGCTCTGTGTGTTCAGCCAGCTCGGAAACAGGGATGGGTGGGTGGCTGAGCATACCTAAAAGACAAGATAGCAGGAAAGGAGCTCATTTAATAATAACTAAAATTCACAACCGTTGCGCATTTTATAAGAAAGAAGGAACAAGAAAAGAAAATAAATTACAATGTAAGATCTGCAATGAAAGTAGGGAGGTTAGAAGAGAAGAATTCAGGGCTCGAAATTGTGTCCTTGGAAGTAAAAAATAAAAATCAAGGAAATAAAAAAAAAAAAAAACAGTAAAATGAGAGTGTTCCCGTGATGGCCCCGTTTTCAATGTGGGAATCAGAGCAAAACAAAAAGGAAAATCCGAAGAGCAGATGCGTGTTAGCGATTCCAAAGTGGACTTGGAATGAGCAAACGCTGCCAGAGGAACCTACGCAGCAAATGGCACAGCCCCACCAGGATCAGGAGCAGCTCCAGCAGAAAGGGGCAGGATCCAGCCAGCCATGGAGGGTGGGCAGGAGATGGCAATATGCAGATGGGGGGAAGCAGGGGAGGCTTTTCAGGATCTCTTTGGTGACCTGCGAGGTCTTTCCCGACCTCAGGGATTCTCTGGGCTGTCTGCAGCACAACTCTGGAGGTTCTTGGTGTGCTCATGGACACTGAGCTCTGACCTGCAGCGTTCCCAGAGTGCAGCCAGGCCTGGCACACCCGGCTGCTGCTGTCCCCAGCATGGCTGGTGGGTGATGTCCCCCCTCCAGCACAGCCCTCCCTGACCCTGGGCTGGTTCAGCTGCTGCCCCTGCAATCCCCCAGCACTCTGGTGCAGAGGCAGCCAGAGCTGCAGGGAACTCCTGGAGCCGTACTGGGAGGTCAGACTGGGTCAGACTGGTCCAACTGGGGCACAGCTCAGCCACCCCTGGGTGAGCAGCCAGGCTGACTCAGTTCTCAGCCTGGGATTTGCCCATCCTGCTGTGAAAGGGGCAGCTGGAGAAGAGCAGGGACCTTGCCTGGCCTCAGCCCCTGAGTGGCTGCGGGAGAAAAGCGCTCCGTGCTTTGCTCATCTGCATGGCTTGTGCTTCCCCTGAGGCTTCCCATGCTGTCTGCCAGCCCTGCAGCTGGAGAGCAGCATCCCGAGAAGCCCTGGGCAGTGCCCCCGATGAGAAGGACAGGAGTGGAGAAGAGATGGAAGCCAGGGAGAATTTCGAGCCCCGTGGTGTTGGTGGGTGACAAAGCAGCGGCGTGGCAGCAGCATGGTCAGATACTCTGAAAACTCAGCACAGAGATGGCAAAGCAAGCATGACATCCTCAGTTTTACAGTGATTTGGGAGAGCTGCTGCTTCCCCCAGGCCTGGGCACGGATGAGCCTGCCATACCTGCACAGCTTTCTCCTAGGCTCACCACACTTCTATTTTCAGCACAAGGAAATATGGCTGAAAATAGAAAAAGAGGGGAAATACACCAAAAAAGCTCAAAAAACAACCCTGAACTATCCTGGGGGCTGTGCTGGCTCCATTCCTGCCTGCTGGGATCAGGGCAGGAAACCTCTCTCAGCTCATGGAGTCTCTTGTTGTCCTGTCCCATCACACCTGCAGGATTATTCCCCCACCCCAGGCTGGGGTGCTGGCAGGAGCTGGTCCTCTCCCAGTGAGGGATGCTCCAGATCAGACCAAACCAGTTTAACACCACCAACACTCGATGGACATGCAGGTTAAAAGGAGAAAATAAACACTCTGAAACCCCAGCAATAACAAGCAGAGAAGCCCCAGACTGTCCTTGGCTCAGAGTCACGGAGCAACACGTGTGACAGCCTCTGAGGGCAGCGTGGGAAACACCCACTGTGCCCATCTGGGATGAGGAATCACATTCCCCTGGAAGGAATTTCACGCGTTTCCTTCATAAAAGCTCTGGAAAAACCCAGAGTGTGCCCAGCAGCTCTGCCCTTGTCATCCTGCTTCCCTCCCTGCACAGAGCGTGCCTGGCAGCACACAGGAACTCACCTTGCTCGGCTGCTGTTAAGGACAGAAACGACTTTTGGGATTGATTTCTAGGGCAGTTTGGAATAAAAGAACTCTGCAGCAATAAACACCTCCCTGGTCAAAATGCCAAGTGCTCCCAACAGGATCCAGGGGTTTGCTGGAATGAGGCAGAGTGGCACTGCCTCAGCTCAGCCGCTCTTCTCTCCTTTAATTCAGAAACCCATTTTGGGGCACGGAGGGCTGAGTTCAGCCAGGAAAATATCCACAACCCCTCTGCTACAATGAGGGGGTTGAGGGGACAACTGTGACATATTCCATACCAAAGAGACCAATATTTGGATTAAACTACTCAGGGAAATATCCCAGCCCTCACATCTCTGAGCACAGGCTGCATCTGTGACTCCTCACATTTGTCAGCTGAAACCTCACATCCTTCCCTGCCCAGCATTAGAAAAAAATCCAAGCCCAAACCACCCAGCAAGGCTGGGATCTTGGCTCCTAATGGGATGAAATCTTTTCGAGCCAGTCTCATCTAACATTTCAATCACTTGAATCTCTCTAATCTTATCACAAAAGACTTGATTCTGTGTGCAGCAGCCAAGTCTCCAGAAACGTCACCCTGACATCTGCTCCAAGGGCCAGAGCCCATTTGTGCTGCAGGGCTGGGGGCTCTGCTGTGCACTCCTGGGCTGGCCCCTGCTCCCTGTGCTCCTGAGCAGCTCCTGCCCCGCTGGGAAGGGCTCTGGCCATGAGTGAGGAGGGGCTGGGTGTGTTCCAGAGGGGCTGGGTGTGTTCCAGAGGGGCTGGGTACCTTCCACAGGGGCTGGGTGTGTTCCAGAGGGGCTGGGTACCTTCCACAGGGGCTGGGTGCCTTCCAGAGGGGCAGCAGCAGCTGCAGCTCCGTTTTCCCTTTACCTGCACTGCAAACACCAAAGCAGGAGCCCCCAGTGACATCCGGGGACACTGAGGACACTGTGGAACATCTGCCCTGGGGAAGAGCCCTGGCTGCTCATGGGACACCCAGGGGTGCAGGGGAGCCCGGCTGCCCCCGGCTCTGAGCCCCCAAAGGCCCCCAACAGCAAACTGTAAAACTGGAAGCGCAGATCAGACAAACAGATGGCACAGAGAAGGGATGGGATGGGCAAACACTGCAGGAACACGGAGAATTCGGCAGAAAATCAAAAAATAGTAACAGGAACGGAACAAGAATTGGAAAGGAAAGTGGCAGAAGAGGAAAATAATAATGGGGGGAAAAATGAAACCAACAGGAACAAAAACACACAGGAACTAACTTTCCAAGTCAAACTCAGGGTCACTGAGAGGGCTGCTCAGACCAGAATCTGCAGAAAACAGTAAAAAATAAATAAATAAAAGATACACTTTTGTAAAAATTTCATGCTAATAAAAAAACAAAAACCAACATAAATCTAAAGAGGAAAAGAAAGGTACTTTTTGTGCTGATTAGGACAGGATATCTAAGATGAGCTATGCTTTCCCCTCTCTGAGCTGCACATTCCCACTCCCATGTCCCTCTGGAGATTCTACACGGGCTCACCTGTCTGGAGAAGAGCCTACAGGCCCCTTCTGAACCACAATAAATTGAATTTAAATGCTTTTAACTCAGAGAGCACCTGTGGACTCTTCCCTGCAAACTGCACCACAACCTCTCCATCATCACCAACACACTCCCAGCTCATCTTTCCATCCATTTCAATTTTCACCCAATCTTTCCAAAATTCTGTGGGAGGCAGGTGATCAGCTCTCCCAAACCTTTGAGTGCTTCACAAATTAAAACCTTTGAGTGCTTCACAAATTATAGAACAGAGTAACACAAGTAGGTCAATTCTGGTCAGATAAACTTGGAAGGGAAGGGCAGCATCCCCCAAAGCCAGACCAGACACAGGCAGTGCCATTTGGGATCTGCAGAGCCTC
>PYHW01010626.1:438072-450667 GCA_013186435.1 Turdus rufiventris | reverse complement strand
GTGCAGGAACACCAGGACATGCAGAACTGTCCCTATTCATGCACACACACATCCCACTCGTGCAGGAACACCAGGACATGCAGAACTGCCCCTATTCATGCACACACATCCCATTCATGCAGGAGCAGCAGGACATGCAGAACTGTGTCCCTATTCATGCACACACACATCCCACTCGTGCAGGAGCAGCAGGACATGCAGAGCTGTCCTTATTTCTGCACACACACATCCCACTCGTGCAGGAGCAGCAGGACATGCAGAGCTGTGTCCCTGAGCAGGTCAGGAAGCCCCAGGCTCTCCCCATGCAGACACACGATGCCACAGGCACAAGCCACGGGACATTCCCTCAGTGGTGACAGGTCCCACCATCGCTCCCATGCACCAGCAGGACACAGGCCCTGCCCTCATGCTCACGCTCAGCTCCGACCGTGCCCACGCCTGCCCAGCACGTGCCCCCTCCCACACGTGCAGCCAGGACCCTGCTCCCCTCCCTTACATTTCACCGTGATCTGGGCAACGGCCTCAATGACTCCCAGGCTGGACATGGCCACACAGGTGTAGTTGGCAGAGTCCTTGACGTCCGTGAGCTCCAGGACGTTCCTGCCCACGGGCATGTCATCCTCGGGGGTCAGGTCCTCTGCTCCCTGCATCCACTTCACGTAGGGCATGGGGGACCCCACGGCCACGCAGGTGATGTTGACGTTGCCCCCGGGCATGATTTCATGGCTGACAGGGAGGATGGAGAAGCGAGGGGCCACACGGCGAACTGTGGACGAGACGCACAGAGGTAACAAAAAAACAAAACGGAAAACCAAACCAAAACAAACGAACGAACAAAAAAACAAAGAGAAGAAAACAAAACAAAACAAAACCAAAAAAAAAAAAGAAAGGAAAGAAAAAGAAAGGAGAAAAAGAAAAAAGAGTAAAAGATAATTTAAATATAGATGGGGTTTGTCATCGTTTATTTTCTTCCTTCATTAAAAACGAAACAAAAAACCAAAGAAATTAAAAAATCAAAAACCAAAAACCAAAAAAATAAACTCCAAATAAATTTGTACTTCACAAACAATATATAGAATATAGACATAAAAGCGATATTTCATAGCAACAGGGTTCCATTGATCAAGATTAGACCCATCACAGCACAGATAAATACACAAAAATTTATTAGCAATTTCTCATCTTTACTGGCAAGAGCTGGCATGGCGAGCGCCCAAAGTTCTCCTCGGCGGCCGTGGGGCCCCCAGCTCCCCTCTCCCAGCCCAGAGCCTGCTCCTCCCTCCCCAGTGGGGTCTGGTCCCTTCTCCCAGCGCAGCCCCGGCGTGGTCCAGGTGCCCCTCGGAGGGACCCTCTCCCACCCGGGGCTGCTGGGGCCCGGAGAAGGTTGGCATGGAGATGGAAACTTCTCAAGGTTTTGCCTTGTTGGACCCAGAGAATTCAACAAAGAGAGAAGTATCACATCCCCGGATTCCAGACGCTCCACTTGAGAAGCCAAAGGCAAAAGGAAAAACGAGGGAGGAGAGGGAGCCCCGGAGTGGGACGGAATTTAGTCGGTGTCTGCGTGTGAGAAGCGTCCAGGGGAACACAGCCCCCTGGAGCGAGAGACAGTGTGGAAAAGATGAGAAACTCTAATGAAATTTTTGTGGTTTTCGGGTATAGAAACCCTAACGAAGCCTCTTTAAGATCTGACACGGTTCCATCGATAGATGCAGCTCTCAGAGTCACAAACATCATGCAAAATAGGTAAAAAAGAGAGAGAGAGAAAGAGAGAAAGAGAGAGGAAAATGCAGAGAAATATAATTTCTGGGCGGCAGCAAATGCCCACATGGATACTGGATAGAAAGTGAGCGACAGAGAAAGGAAGGAAGACCAGGAGAAGGAGAACAAGAGGGGAAGGGAGAAAGAAGAGAGAGAGAGAGGGAGGGGAGGGGGAAACCCACTTTAATGCTGCATACTTTTTCTAGCTGATGTGACTCAATGTGGTGGCTCACATTGTCACATCTCAGCCCTGGCGGAATAATAAATAGAATAGAATTAATAAGAAAAACAAGGTAATGAAACTTTTAACGTTGAGAAAACAGTGACATGTTCTGTGCATCTCCTTAGCAGAGAGGTGGATGCAGCTTCCAGACCTTACACAGGAAGAACATGGACGCAAGGGGGAGGCTGTGGTTTCCTTGGCTCCATTTTCTGAGCTCCCTGGGCTGGCTGGAGGGACGGTGGGTGCCCTTCCCTAGGGGGGCAGAGCAGGGGAAAGGACAAAGCAGAACGTGTATGGGTCAGAGGGAGGGGGCTGAGGGCAGGGGCTCGTCCCACAGAAAGACAAAAGGATGCAGGACCCGGAGAAATGCAGGAGCAGCAGCAGCTGGAGGGGAGCAGCAGTGCAGGACTCCTGCAGCTGCAGGGACAGCCATGCAGGACCTGCTGCAGGCAGGGCGGGCGAGGGCCAGGAGGGTCTGGAGTGCTGGGGGGCTGAGAGCCCCCTGCCCTGCTGTCTGCTCCCAGGGAACCTCTGCACAGCCTCTGCAGAGCTTGCTGGTGCTGCCTCATGCCAAAGCAAAGCAAAGGACAGCAGAGCTGAGCCTGCCACTGTCCCTCCCAGTGTCCCCTGGAACTGTCTTGGGGCTCGCCAGTATTTATCTTCCAGCTTGGTGGATCTTTTCCAAGGGGAAGGGCACTGCCAGGAGAGGTGGAGGCTGTTTGCCTTTTCGTGGGGCTTTGGCAAACAAAAGCCACCTGCAGCCCCTGCATCGTCCTGCAAGGTGACAAGGGACATTGTCACAGCAAGGGCTGCCATCCCCATCGGGCTGCCAGACCCTTTCTGTGGGAACCAGCAGCCAGGAACCAGCACTGGGAGGGAAGGGGGAGAAAACTTCCAGGCTGGTGCCATCAGGAGCTGGGGGGTGGCAAAGGGGAGTTCCTGCATGCAGAGGGAACGGGGACATGCCCTCAGCTGGGACAAGGATGGGGATGGGGGGGAGCTGCCAACTCACCTGGCCACTGACACTAGGAGAAGATTTTGTACCTGCAGAGAGGTGTGGGGGGTACCACGGTGTGTGTTCCACCTCAGACAACCTGCTCCTGCTCCCTCCTGCCATGGGAGAGCACTGCCCTAGCCAGGGGTGCATCCCTGTCTCCTGCTCCATCCTGCTCCCCACCGCTCCCAGGGGCACCACAGTGCGGAAAATGGAGCCAGTGGAAACCACGCCCGTCACAGTCTGAGACAAGATGGAGAGAACTCGGAAAGAAACAAGTGGGGTCAACATGCAGACAGATCTGGGGTGGGGATGACTCTTCTGAGGGGGGCTGGTGACCTTCTGGAGAGGGGAGGCAAGGTGGGAAAGGTGAGGAGGAATGGGGAGACACATCCGGACAAGATCCGGCCAGCAAACAGCATCAACAGCAACAAACAACGGCAGGTGGGATGCAAACACTGAGTTGTCATGGGAACAGAACAAGACAATTAATCCAAACCGAAGCTAATCGCAAAGAAATGAAACCCAACTGAAAGAGAAAGGGAAAAAAAAAAAAAAAGAAAAGGAAAGAAAAAGAAAGAACAAACCAGAATTTAATAACTGAAAAGCATCATCTGATGTAGGGCGGAGTGCTGAGAATCGGAGTCTGAAGGGAACCGACTGTTCCTGGCTGTGGTTTTGGGCAGGGGAGGAGAAATCCACTCACAAAACACAACTGAGGGGCTGTGCAGAGCACGCTCCCAAACGCTGCAGAGCAGCCCTGCCCTTCTGCAGGAGCTCCCAGGGGTGCAGCTCAGCCCTGGGGCGCAGGGACCCTGACTCTGGCATTTGGGACCCTCCGAGGGAGCACCCAGCACCTCTGGCTGCCAGCCCTCAGCTCCACAGGGAGGAGAATTTGGATTAGGGCTGATAGGGCCCAAAACAGGCAGCAGCACTTCCTTGGTGCATCCTGGTTTAAAAAAAACGAGACTCTCCTGTGTGCACAGATATACCAACATCCACACGCTGACCTAGGGTGGGAAAAGAACTCCAATTAAATGTTGGGGACCTCAGAGAGCTCCCTGGATACAGCCCTGCAATGGCTCAGGGCTGTGACAACCACAGCAGGCACAGGGTTCATCTCTGGCTACCCAGAGCCACCAGGCTGCTGTTTATTTTAATTGCTGCAACATTTGCATTTGGCTGCAGACAGGGAATTAGTCGAGCTGAGAATCTCTGGGTCAGCCTTTAGGTCAAGGCCCAGGAGGAAGAGAGCTGTGGTGGAAAGGAAGCTGGAGATGGAATCAAGACCAATTGCAGCTCTGGGTCCAGCTCCACAGCAGCTGCAGGAGGGGAATTTTACCAAAAAGAAAAAAACAATCGTGTGAAGAGATTCCTTCCATTTTGCCATCCAACACTTTCAAAGAACAGAACTGCCCTGTCTGGAAGGGAAACGCTGGCATGGGGCAGTCAGGGCTGTGCTTTATGGACTTGTCTAACGCCACTTTTCCCAGTTTGTGGTTCAAGAAGGACCTTCCCTGAGCTCCGGGGGTGTTTGGTTCAGGACAGCTTCGGCAGACCCCGCATGCGTACACGGACGGGCATGCTCCGAGTGCAGCAGCTCCCCACAGACACACACAGGCAGGCACACACAAACAGACATTGTCCACGGCCAAAAAACTCTCAGGAGCTTTTTTTCAAACAAGGATACAGCTTGTTACGGACAGAACCCGATTCCAGGACTGGAGCTGGGTGTTTGGGATGCAATTAAATGATTTCAATGCACAGAAGCCATTTCGGAGGCACAGGAAAGTTTCTGAAGTGCAGTTAGTTATGAGTCTGCTGAATTGTTGGAAAAGCATTTCACACTGCAAGTCTGCACCCCAAATTGTGCTTTCTTTTAGAAACAGAACAGATCCATAACTTTTCACACCCTTGGGATCCAATTGGTTTTGTTGCTGCTCCCGGAGGCAGAGGCTGACCCAGTTTGTGTTCTGTGAGTGGCATTTTTGGCTTTTGTGGTCCCAATTTTGTGGCTCAGGTTCCCCACCACCACTCGGGGTCCACAAGGTGAGAGGTGTTTTTGCAAAGATTTACAGACCTGATTGGAAGAGACACTGGGAGATCCAGGGTTGACTTTTGCAACACCAGAACTCATCCTTAAAATGTGTTCCCGTGATGCTGCTAATGAGAGAAAGCCGAGGACCCCCCAGTTTGTGCTGAGGAACCCCCCAGCTGCTCTTTTAAAGCCCCTTCCAGATTCCCTCAGAGAGAAAAAATGTTGGAGGAGGAGCGATGGGGGGAAAGGAGAATGTCCTGGACAAGAACCTGTCACTTCAAACCCCGATTCACATTAAACCAACTCAAAGAGAAATGCATCTTATACCTTAAAGAAGAAATCAATTGAGAAAGGAAACAAAAGAAAGTGAAGTGACTGGTTGAAAGCACCAAACAAAACCAAATGGTATTAAACATTTTGACACTCAGCAAGCTGCTGCTCCAAATGAGGTGAGAAGGCGGACATTATTGGCCATTTTGGGGAGACAGGAGTCATTCCGTCTTGCTCCAAAATGAGGAGGGGTAGGGGAAAGGGTGCCAAAATAATGTGCAGCCTCTACATTATTAGTGAAGCTTAGATTACACCTGTCCTCCCCTCCCAAATGTGGTCTGGCCCTGGCCCTGGGTCCGTGCAGCCGCCTCTGCCTCCTCCCTCTCCCAATTCCAGGCTCATTCCTGGGCTCAGACCTCTCGGGGCTTGGATTTCCAACCTCGGATTTCTGCCCCTCCACAGGACGAGCTTCCCTCCTCCTGCCCAGCTCCTTCCTCATTTCCTTCACAGTAAATGAAATAAATACATAAATAGGTAGATAAATAAAGAATGAGACCAAGGCTTGGGTTTGGTCTGCAGGAAATCCATTACCTTCCCAATAATTGTTACTTTTCACTTAAAAAACCGCATTAGCTGAGCGACAGGCTGGCTGAACATCTCTGGTCTTTTTGCAATTCTTTTTTTTTTTTTCTGTTGTTTTTTACAGGATTGAACAGAAAATAATCAGAGTCCAATTGTTTTTGAAACAGCTCTGTAATTTTAAACACAGACTTGACTGTTTTAGTTTTTGTTAGTTTAATTTGACAAGGTGTAATCTAATTTTTTCCCCTAAAACAAAGAGAACAGCGATGCAAAAGGTGTAAGAGACACAGGCAGGCAGAGATTTTGAGATCAGTACAGCACAGTGTTCCTGCAAAGTGCCCTCTATAGAGAGATAGTCATGTATATACATAGATATATACACACTTTGGAATTTTTTTGGTCTTTTTTTTTTNTTTGGGGGGTGGCTTTTTGTATCCATTTCCATTTCCTGATACCCTTGAGAAATCCTTCTGCAGAAACACAGTGAATTTTTGTTTGCTTTGTTTGCTTTGGAACTAGAATTTCAGAGCTGAGGACACCCCAAACACGGACAGGGCGCTCCCCCACCCACAGAAGTGCTAGAATAACCCTTCAAAATCATCCCAGAACTCTCCATCCCTCATTTCCCACCTGGAATCTGGGCACTGCAGAGGCAGCTGTACAACCCAGTGGTGGTTCTGCCTCCCTCCTTCTCCACGAAAGAATTTATCAATCGAGTCTAACAAGGTATTAAAATTTGTACAGTTTAAAACACCAGTGACTGTCTTGACCTTGTGGCTATTTGTTAAATCTCTAGTGCATGTGGAATTATTTCCTTCACCCTCTAAATGGGTTTGGAAGGGAAAAGCTCAGCAATGGTTCCACCTGGAACCAACCAGCAGCTCTGCTCTGATGGTCAAATTATTCATGTGCCAAACTTAACCCAGGCTACAGGCTAAATTATTGCTTAAATTAGTCCCATTTTAATCTATGTTGAAGCTTTATTTCCTGAGGTGCTCAGCACACTATCCCTGCCCTTTCTGGGGGCTTTATTTTAATTGATTTCCGCTGGTTCAGCTCTTACATGTTTTGCCCTGGCCTGGTTTCATCTTTGGTCTGTCAATGAGCTGAGGTTTTCCAGCAGCCTTGGGAGTTCCTGGGGATGTTCTCAGCAGGGCCTGGGCTGCAGAGCCTGGCTCAGGGTGACAAAGCTGATGGTGACAAGCAGCAAAGGCAGGGCCTGAGCAGGGGCTGCTTTAAATGCCTGAGAGCCACTGACAGCTGCCTGGGCTGGAAAAGAGCAGAGCCAAGAGGAGCCGGAGCAGAGAGCAGGAAGGATCATCCCTGCAGCATCCCAATGCTGCCTCTTGTACCCCACTGTGTGCAAGAGGGCAAAATTCTTAATTCTGCTAAGTTCAGCCATGACAACGAGTCCTGTACAGCAGCGGCTCTGCACACTCGGGGGATCTGGGGCACCCAGCTCAGCCCTCCTGCCCCTGGGACGTGCAGGAGCACGGGGACACCAGGTCCTGGCACAGGGACACCAGGTCCTGGAGCAGGGACACGATAATGGCACAGGGACACGAACTCCTGGCACAGGGACACGATCCTGGCACAGGGACACCAGGTCCTGGCTGAGGGACACACACAGGTCCTGGCTGAGGGACACACACAGGTCCTGGCTGAGGGACAGACACAGGTCCTGGCTGAGGGCACACACGTGTCCTGGTTGAGGGACACAGGTCCTGGTTGAGGGACAGACACAGGTCCTGGCTGAGGGACAGACACAGGTCCTGGCTGAGGGCACACACGTGTTCTGGTTGAGGGGACACCGGTCCTGGCTGAGGGGACACACACAGGTCCTGGCTGAGGGCACACACGTGTTCTGGCTGAGGGACACACACAGGTCCTGGCTGAGGGCACACCGGTCCTGGCTGAGGGACAGACACAGGTCCTGGCTGAGGGCACACACGTGTTCTGGCTGAGGGGACACACACAGGTCCTGGCTGAGGGACACACACAGGTCCTGGCTGAGGGGACACACACAGGTCCTGGCTAAGCCCCCCATGTGATTCCAGACAAAAACACCACAGAGTGCTTTGGGCTGGAGGGACCTTAAAGCCCATCCAGTGCCACTTCTGCCGTGGCAGGGACACCTCCACCGTCCCAGGCTGCTCCAAGCCCTGTCCAGCCTGGCCCTGGACATTCCAGGGATGCAGGGGCAGCCTGTCAAACAGCACCGTGGGCAGACAGCTCTGGATCTGCAGGATTTTGAATCCATCCTTTCCTGCAATCACTGTGGGTCACAGGTTTGGTGGCATTTGTGTCCCCAGGGATACAGAGAAGCCAGGTGAGCTGAAAGGCTCCCATAAAAGCAGGACTCCACCGAGGTGCTGCATCCAACTGCAGCTGCCTTTTCACCAGCCACAGGTGAGCCCTGGCTCAGCCTGACCTGCCACACAGCTGGGCTGGGGACAGAGGTCACCTCTCCTGCTTCTGTGGGCTCCAGGAGGATGCTCTGACCTCGGGCACCCCCTGTTGCACTCTGTTCTTTTGGGCCATGGCATGATCTGACCTGACAGGATCTGACCTGACAGAACACTCCAGGCAAACCCTTCTGCAGCCATTCCGAGCCCACGGTTTGGGCTGGAAGGACCTCAGAGCCCGTCCAGTTCTCACAGGACCCTTCCCCTAGACCAGGCTGCCCAGTAACTTCAGCAAACCACACAAGCTCTTCTAGGCAGCCATCAAGTCTCTATTTCCTCACCCAGTGTCATTCCAGCCTATCATGATTGCATCCCATTTAGCTTTAGTTTATTGTTGTTGATATCATTATCATTACTATTATTTTTATTGGCTCTTGAGGAAGAATTTAATCTTCAAGCCTTCTCAGATCACAAGAGATTCTTAGCAGCAGCAGTGCAGTTTGGCCATGTTAGAAATACTTTATAAAAGAGAAAATAAACAAATAAAAAATAATGGTGTATAAATCCCTTTTTAATTGCACCTAAATCCTGAAACTCAAACTCCTAGTCATGAAGGAAAATCCTGTAATTAGGAGTGATTATCACCTTTTAGTCCTAGGCAGGAGGGAGGTGGGATGGGAAAATCTAATTTCAAATGCTATTCCTTTGTTTTTTAATAGAANTTTTTTTTTTTTTTTTTTCTTTAAAGAGAGCCTTGGGACTGGGGGATGTTTTTTGGCTATTGTTGGTATCCAAGTCAGAAGAGCCACAGCTGGTCTCTTCCCAGAGAATGATCGGGAGTGCAGCATTTGGGAGGGGGACCCTGGTGCCTGCGGGGAGGGGGAGACTCGGAAGGGGAGGGGGGAATACCAGCACTGAGGGTCCGAGCACTGAAATCTCAGCATTTTAAGAAAAAAGAGAAGGACAGACAGAGAGAAAGAGAAAGAGAGAGAAAGAGAGAGACAGATACTGTGTCAATACTGCACTGGATTTCTCAAAAATCACACAGCTTTAATACCTGTGCCCTAGGAGAGCCTCTCCTTTGGTAGCTGCTTGAGAGGTGAGGGCAGGGGGAGGCAAGGCCAGGGGAGGGCTGGCATTCACCGGGCACAGGGGGAGCACCAAGCACCACTGGCACCACGGACACTGCACAGCCCCTGTTGGCGCTGCCATGTGCCTCACCCGCGGGGATGCTCACATGGAGCCAACAGGAGCCTCGTGGGGACAACAGGGAGGTGAGAAGAGGGAAAAGAGGCATTTTCAGCTCCATTGTCACTGGCCACATCGCTGCTGCAGCTGCCAGATGTGCAGGGCTGGCACAGCTGCATTCTGCTCCCTCGCTCTGCCTGCCTGGGGTTCCATACAAACCAGGGAGGGGAGCAGGAAAATGGGCAGGGCAGAGCCAGGAGGCAGCTGCCCTTCTCTCCCAGCACTCCCAGTTCCAGGTGCCACCTTCTGCACGGGATTCTGCCCGGCTGGAGCTGGGCCCTGCCTGGCCTGGTGCTCCAGGAGAGGGATTTGGGAGCAGCAGGAATTCTGTCAGAGCCACGCTGGGCTGGCAGCCCCTGCTCCTGCTGTTCCTGCAGGGAACTGGGCAGTGACCAGGGGGAGCTGCCATGGCTGGGGAAGCCCTCGAGCAGGGTCAGGGCTTTTCTTTGGGTGCAGGAGGCGGAACAAGAGCCACACCTCAAGAAATAAATCAGAATTCGTGACCCAGGGTCTGCTCTAGCTCTTGGAGTGACCCCCTGGGTTCTCTCACCATCTTTTCCACTTCCCAGATCCCTCCCTCCCCCAAAACAAAGGCTTGTCCCAAATAGCAGGGCTTCCATGGACAGGCGTTAGAGCTGTGTGACTCCTTTCCTCCTGCAGGGATTGAGGAGCTCATTACCACCGGGTGGGCAGGAACACTGGCTTCTCACAATGCGTTTGGAATAAACTACAGCACAGCATAACCAATCAAAACAGAAACGGGAAATCAAGAGAAAGCAAAAAACCCAACAGAACCAAAAATTTGGAAAGTAAGAGTAAATCCACTTCAAAGAAACCAGAATCGTATAACGGAAAGAAACGATACATATTTACATATCGAAAAAATAATTGGTAATAAATTTAAAAAGTGGCATGCAAAGAAGATTGTTACATTCTCCTATCATGCATCAGGCCCAATGTCCAAACGGCAAGGTAACCATGACGACAAAAAAGTGCAAGAACTCAGCAACATTACCAAAGGATGCATAGAGAGGCCCACAATGCAACTCAACTCATCTCCGTGAGACCCGGGAATGCGCGGGTCTCGCTCATCTTAAAGATTTCTTGCTTTTTCTCTTTTCATTTTTAAAATTTTTTTTCATTTTTTTTTCTCTTACGAATGTAAAAATGTGGGTAAAGAAAGTAAAAAAGAAAAAAACCACACCAACCTTCTCGTAGCTCTGAGGGATGTTAAGGGGGTTTGATGCGGAACACAATGACATGAGGAGAAGAGAAAAATAGGGGAAACACAGAGAGAGTAAAAAAAGGCCTTCTCAAGGCTGTCAGCTGCAAATTGATTGATTTTTTTTTTCTCTTAACCAAAACAAAAAGAAAGGAAAAAAAAATGAAGATAGTAACGACCCTCCTTCCTGCCTTCCTACGGCTCCCCTCCCATCCCTGGGCCCGCGCAGGGAGGCCGGGCTGGAGCAATCCTGGCTCAGAGGCAGCCCCAGGGTGCTGATCCAGGCAGGATTGTCCCTCCCTGCCTGCTCTGCCCAGCGCAGGGAGCGGAGCTGGGCACAGCAGACCCCGCTCCCAGCTCCCCCAGCCCCGCACCCAGCCCTGCTCGCTCTGCCTCCACCACGGCACTCAACCAGGAAAAAAAAAGAAATCATTAGAAGAAGGAAAAGAAAAGCAAAACCAAACCAAACCAAACCATTTCCTTGCAATGTTCAAACTTACAACTCCTATCCCAGGTGGTCTATAGAGACAAGCATGTTATGGGAGAAACAAGTCAATTGGAAACGCAAGAGTGCTCGAGACTCTTCCGAAACAAAAAACGGGAAGAAAAATGTGCATGAACTCTCCCTCCCACCAAAGCAAATCCATTTCAGAAATTTGTTACCTTTCCACGATATTAACACACAAGAAACAAGGAATTAAAGAGCATGAAAAGCACCCAAACCACAGGCCGAGCTGGCACTCGCTGTTTTCTGCACTCTCTCGGCAGCTTTGGCTGGTCTGCGGGCAGGCCCAGGTACACTCGGCCTGACTGGGCTAGGAGCAGGGCTGGCACCTGAGCCCTCCCATGCAGGTGTGGAGACAACACCGAGTTACAACCTTTGTCTCCTGGGCAGTTTCCGAGTGGCCAGAAAAGTAGAGGAAATTTATAAACAAAACGGTAATGAAAAATCCCCACATTTTTCCTCTTTAATTTCTTTTCAGTTGTTTTTGTGGTTTTTTTTTTTTAAACAAAAAAAGAACCCAAACCATTCCAGCTAAGCTGTCTGCAATGGATATTCAGCCCTGAATTAGTATCAGATCCAGATTTATGTTCTCAAAAGCAGAATTTCGGGGCCCAGGCGACAGGGCAAATTTCAAACGCAATTTTCCAGCTGGCCACAAAAGGCTATTTAAAAATTTAGCTTGGAAACATTAAATTATTAAAAGCCTTCTCTCCATGTGCATGTGATTTAGTGAGCGTGAGACACGAGAGAGAGAGAAAGAGAGAGAGAAAGGAGTGCACACAGGAGCATGGCTCTGCATTGGACTGCAGATTCACGGGAGTGCGGGTGGGAGGCGCCTCCTCTGTCGATGGGATGGAAATGGGAACATTGCTGGGATGGAACTTTGCTTTTTTCCTCCCAATGGTATTTTTAAATTTATTTTTTTTAATTGAGAAGGACCAGCCCTGCTCTCTCGTTAGCAAAAGGGTTTTTGCTGTGGAAAGATGTTAAACCAAAGCTACACACAAAATATTACAGGTCAGAGAGATCAAAGTGAGAGACGGGGGAGAGGTGTTGGCCCATGGGGTGGGAGAACATCGAGGGGCATCGAGCAGAAGCCAAGCCCTGTCATGTGTTCCCCCTGGGGCCAAGGGGCTGTCCTGGGCCAGGGATGGCTGCTGGTGACCCCAGGGGCTGTTCTGGGGCAGGGATGGCTGCTGGTGACCCCAGGGGCTGTCCTGGGGCAGGGATGGCTGCTGGTGACCCCAGGGGCTGTTCTGGGGCAGGGATGGCTGCTGGTGGCCCCAGGGGCTGTCCTGGGGCTGGGATGGCTGCTGGTGACCCCAGGGGCTGTCCTGGGGCTGGGATGGC
>PYHW01010626.1:415163-429459 GCA_013186435.1 Turdus rufiventris | reverse complement strand
GGCCGCTCTGGGCACCTGTGCCAGGCCCTCCCACCCTCACAGGGACAATTTCTTCCTGAACCCTCCCAACCCTCCGCACAAAGTGCAGCAGTGATGGCTGCAGGGCTGCTCCAGAGGGTCAAAGCCCTCCAACCCCTCAGCTCGTGGGGTCCCAGGCATGGCTGAAAGGCGCTGCCAACATCAGCAGTGTCCTGGAGCTCCCCAGAGCCCTGAGCTGTGCCAGTGCCCCCCTCCTGGCAGCACAGCTTGTTTTCCAGCGGCAGAGTTTGTTTGCTGGAAAGATGAACGCATTAAATGGAGATCTGACGATGGTAGCCCGAGCAGACCTCACTCGACTCTGCCTCGGCTTTGTCTCCCTCCCACACACACAGTGCTGACACTGGGCATATTAACGACCAATAATTACATATTAATGACCCTCATGCCACTTTCTCAGGCCTTTCTTTGCAGAACATGCAAGGTTTGCAGGGTGAAATTGGAGAGCTGGGGAGTCCTGGCTGACGCAGGCAACAGGTTTGTGCCCTGAAGACAACAGGGATGCTGCAGGGCTTCACCAGTTTACTCATTTAAAGCAGCTGTAAATGAGATTAAATCTCAGCAGGTATCTTCTATTTATCAGAAGGGTCAAGGGTTCACTCTGAGGTTAATAAATTCACTGGAATAAAAAGGCAGCACTCAGGTGGCTTCAAGGAAAACACCAGATCAAACCGAGCTAAAGAGTAAAGGCATTCTAGCAAGATGATGAATGTATTAAAAATAATCTGCCTGTGCATTACTCACACTTCGGATCATGGTCACAGAGCATGATATAATTCTAGTTTACCTCTCATTATTTATGCTGAGTGATTTTTTTTATTTGCATTTGCCTCAGCTGTTATGATAAAACAGGGAGGTCAATCTCATCTGCGTTCGTGGGATTCAACAAGCCATTCTAATTCAACAAAGCAGTTTAAGGATCTGTTTGTAACTTTGCTTCACTGAACAAGGAGGCATTTATGCAGGTGTGTAAAAGGTACATTAAACTGGAGCTATGCTGAAGCTTTTCCACTGGTGGCCCACAGAATTAAAAACCTTCATGTAGAATCTTTGCCAAACCGAGCAAGAGAAAAACCAGGTGTTTCCAAGCCTTGCTGTCCAGATCCAGCAGGACAGAGTCAGAACTCTGATTTCTCCAGGGCCAGCAGAGATCTGGGCAGGAGTAGCTGGGGTTATAACTTTACTGGAGAGCTTGTGAAAGGTCTAATACGAACAAATCAACTCCAGTTGCCTCAGCAAAGCCTCTGCTTTTCCTCTGCCTACTATAACTCCTTTCTTTTGCCAAAGAATACTTAAAAATGAACCATGGACACCTTTCCTCAAGGCCGGGTCAAAGTAGTCAGCCCCAGCAGTTTGTGAAAAGGATTATTTCTTGGGTTAGTTTCTGTCAAAAGGCAGAACTTGCAAAACTCGTTTCGTTTTTGCAGCTATCAATGGAAGCATTTTATCAGTAGTACTCAAAAATAAATCCACCTATGCCCTCCTTGCACACACTCTCACACAGAGAACTGGCAGATTTAACAAGTACAAAAACAGCTCCTGAAACGTGAATTATTAAGAGATGTCACGTTGGCACACACACAAAACAGCAAACAGAAAACAAACAAGAGAGACAGATGGACAAGCAGATGGGGAAAGATGGAAAACTGACAAGAGCCACAGAGCTGGGGTACATCTGTTGGTGGGGATGGACTCCATGGGCAGAGGCACCGAGGTCACTCCGGAACAGTCCCAGCGCTCTCCAGCCGTGGCTGCAGGGACGGGGGCTGGGGACATCCTGCAGCATCCTCTCCAGCACCAGCTCCGAGAGGCTGCCTGAGCCACGGGCCCTACACCAGGTGTGTGTGGCCCAAAAAGCTGTGTCTGCCGGAGCGGTTCTTTCTTCCTTTGGCAGCTCTTGCTGTGAGGAGCAAACCCTCAGCCCCATCCAGGTCGTGTCCCCTGAGCTCCAGAGTACCGTGATCCAGGGAACTTGTCTGGATGGGCACCAGCTTCCCTTCATGCCAGCTGGGCAGCAGAAAAGACCAGCAGGGCTCCAAGTGGAAACTCCAACCACTCTTGGTGTAAAAACCAAAAAACCCAAACGCCCCGATCCACAGCAGCAGTGCCTGCATCTCTCAGCCCTCTCCTCTGCTTCACGACCCTCTGAGCAAACGTCACTGTTTGCTCTCAACTCGTCCAGCCCCAGCCCCAGCCCTTACCTGATCTCAGCTGTTTTATCCTGCCGTTGCTGGCGCTGGGGTCGACGGGCAGGAAATCCTTGAACCAGGTGATCTCGGGGTCAGGGTTCCCGCTGGCCGCACAGAGCATCGTGGCCGTGCGCGTCCGCTCCACCACCTTCAGCTGCGGCCCCATGTCAATGTTGGGGAAGCCAGGAGGGAGCTGGTCCTCTGGGGTGGACAACAAAGGGCAGGGCTCACACAGGTGCCAGGGGTCAGTGCAACAGCCCAAGGAAAGCACCGGGCACTGCCCTGTGCACTGCAAGCTCAAACACCGACTGCCCCAAATGGAAAACACGCGGCACAGCAAGATTGGGCAGCTTGTCCATTATGGGTCACTATTTCAATGTCCCACAAGATTTCTACATTTAAATGCAATCTTTAAAACACTTCAGGGAATAGCAGAATAGAATTAGAGAATCATTAGGGTTGGACAAGACCTCCCAGACCCCCAGGACCCCCTGCCCACCAAACCACATCCTCAAGTGCCACATCAGCTCGTTTTGTGAGCACATCCAGGGCTGGTGACTCCACCAGGCAGTCTGTTCTGTGTTTAATCACTCTTCCAGTGAAGATATTTTTCCTGATATCCAGCCTAAACAATTTGGAGCAACTTGAGGCCATTTCCCCTTGTGCTGCCACTTGTCACCTGGGAACAGAGACCACCCCACACCTGGCTGTCCCCTCTTGTCAGGGAGCTGCAGGGAGTGAGAAGGTCCCTCCTGGGGCCGTTTCCTCCAGGCTGAGCCCCCCAGCTCCCTCTCCTGCTCCTCACAGGGTTTGTGTTGGAACCTCTGTGTCAGAGCCTCTCCAGGTGCTGCATGGAAGCTCTGCCAGGTCAGGGGCTGGCACTGGCTGATTGCAGAGCAGGGGCTGTGCGGGGATCCCTGCACTGCACAGAACACTCTGAGCAGCCAAAAGGGAGGGCTCACCTTCCCCTCCAAACCTCACTGTACAAAACACACTGCACAAGAGAAATAATGGAAGAACCCACGTGGAAAGGGCTGTCAAAGACAGTGGGACTGGGAGAGAAAGGAGAGGAAAATCTCCTCCTTCAGCAGCGGTGACCAGAGGGGACACCCACAACAACAACAACACGCCAAGTGCTGCCAGCCAGGGTGTGATTTTTAGATTTATTAATTCTGAGTGCTGCTGCCCTCCATGAGCAGTGGCACCAGCACCCAGCAGAGAGGCTCAACTGAGCTGCAGCTGAGCTTCCTGCTCCTCTCAATCCTGCTTTTGCCTTCACTAATGAGGGTGAGGAGGGCAATCCCAACAGTGCTGACTAATTTGTGGTGACTCCTGTGAAACCCTAGTGCTTCCCCAGTAATGTCTGACACAGCCCCTTGCTCCCGTGGGATGGGGAGAGCTGGCTCATGCTGCTGCCACAGCTCAGGAACGTGCCATTTTCCCCCTCAGAACAGGTTTGGGGGATGGCAGCTTGGAAGGAGGATGCCAGCAGCAGGGTGAGATTTGGGAGGGACCCTCTGTCATCTCCAATGAGCCGTGTCAGGGAATCACAGCCTTGGGAGTCTGTGGTGTGGAATCCATCCCAAAAGCAGGTGAGTGAACAGAAGGGAAATAACGCAGGGAATTAAAAAAGGTGGGATTCTTAAAAAATGAACATCCATCACAACCAGTCCCCCACTGATGGGAGCTCTCAGAGTGGCGCTGAGATGGGGCTGGGAACCACCCTGCCAACTGCAAACACACCCAGAGCTGCTTCCTGAGGCTGGCACGTGATGGGTAAGGAGGAATGGAGCCAAATACAAATGGCAGAGACAGCAGGACAAGGGAGAAACCCAGCAGCCTTGCTGTGCTGGGTGCCTCTCCATGGAATCCAGAATGGCTGGGGCTGGAAGGGACCTCAGAGCCACCCAGTGCCACCCCTGCCATGGCAGGGACACCTCCCACTGTCCCATTGCTCCAACCCCAATGTCCAGCCTGGCCTTGGCACTGCCAGGGATCCAGGGGCAGCCACTGCTGCTCTGGGCACCCTGTGCCAGGGCCTGCCCACCCTCACAGGGAGGAATTCTTCCTGGTATGTAATCTAAATCTGCACTCTTTCAGTCTAAAGCCAGTTTGTTGCACCTGAAGCAGCTCTAAACCAGAATTTTGTATCCTAAACTGGAGCTGTTCACACACATCTCACACCAGGGACTGACCCAGCCCTCTGAGCTGCCTGGGCTGTGCTGGGGCACTGCAGGACCCCCAAACCCTGTGCTCCCACAGCCCCCCAGGAGCGATGTCAGGCCAGCACAGGGGCTCTGGGAATTGCTGTGCCTGAGCACAGCTTTCAGCCAGGCTTTCATGGTCCTCCCTCCCCTCCTCTCAGCCAGCAGCCGTGGGAGGCTGAGGAGCCGGAGCCGCATTGGCTGCAGATGACATCACTATTGATCCCTGCTTTCATCGTGTCCCTGGTGATGCTGCTCCACCTGCTCCAGCCCCTGCCCCTTCCTTGCAGGAGCCAGTTAATGCTCAGAGGGAATAACCTGTGCCCGCTGGGATGTGTGTGCACACGAGTGTGCGTGTGTGCCGGGGGAGGCCGGCTACAACCATTATTACCGAGTGTTTCTAATTAAACAAAAATGTTAATCTTGCAGCACAATGTGCAGAATTCCTCTGAGTTTAATTAAAACAACTGCGACTAGAGGCGTGATCAGATTTGGGGATCAGATGAGCAGAGGAAGCATCTCTGAACATCACAGACTGCTCCGATTCAAGCGCTCAGATTTCCTTCCTGTCAGGGATGTAAAACTCCCCCATGCCCTGGCAGCCGGGCTCCCTGTAACAATGCAATGAGAACCTCGCTGCAATCCCCACAGGACGTGCACACACGTGCCCTGCCACCCTCCCCATCCATCCCCAAACACCCCAGACCTGGCCCCGAATAAACAACCAATGCTGCAGGTTGTGATTTCTCTTTCTGAAAGCAGCTCAAGCAAACTGCAGGAACAAAAGAACCAGGCACAAGCTGGAGATGCTTCAAGGGCACATCTGGGCAGCTGCTGCTGCTGGAATCGTGCTGGCTCACGCAGGCAAAGCTTTTCCTGAGGGGCAGCTGCCATATGAAGGGAGCGTCCCAACACCTTGTTCATCCCCGACTTAGACCCAGCTCTTCACAGCCCCCCCGAGCTGGTGAATCACCTCAAGGCCTCACTGAGCAAAGGAGGGTGAGAAAGAACAGGGGAGGAGGGATGGGGAGAGGCAGGGAAGAGAGAGGAGCACTTTGGCTGTCATTTATGATAAATCCCACCAGGGACACGTTCTGTGCCTGGGGACGTGCCTGGACCCAGCTCAGGCTGCCACACACAGCAAGGGTCCGCAGCCCCAGCCAGGGGACAGGGCTGCCCTGTCCCCTTGTCACTCTGGGAGGTGGCAGCTCTGGGTTTAGCTAATTAGCTGTGCTGGAAATGAGGATGATTAAGGAAGATAAAGCGGGTGTTGCTGCTGCTCTTTTTCCCGCAGGGTGTACACAGTTGTTTAATAATTTAGAGGAGGAGGGTGTGAGCGTGAGCAGACGTGCCATGGAGTTGGTGCAGAAAGCCACGAGGATGCTCTGAAGAGAAGAGGAGGAGGGATTTTTTCACTCTCCTCTGGAGACAGGGATGCTGGCTCTTCTGCCTGTCCTCATTCAGGGTGGAAGAAGCAGGAACACACAGATGGAGCAGCTCGAGTGAACCAAGTTTTAATTAGGATCAAAATCAAAATCCAGCACTCTTGAGCCCGTCCCCGTTCCTTTCATTACGTTCATGAACACTTGAGCTGCCCTCTCCCCAGGTATCCTGGTGCTGTGTGCCTTGTGAAATTACATCAACAAGTCCTTTCCACCCATGTGTCTGTACCTGTGTCTCAGCTCTCTGCTATTGCCCAGCCTGAGACAATTTTAATGCAGGGAGGAGTCTCAGTAATGTGCTCTGTCTGTTGATTCCATTTCTTTGGAGCTGAAAGTTTCACTGTGAAAAGAGCAATAGCCTAACAATGTTATTAAAATGTGTGGCTCACAGGCAATAAATGCCCCCTCAGATGTGTGTGCTGCACCCCAAAGCAGTGCAGGCAGTGCCTGTGCTCCTCCACCGCCGTGTCCCCACGTACCCTCCTTCGACAGGCATCTCAGTTAAAATTACTTTGATGTTATTCAGAAGCTACAGAATTAATCTGCTGTCAATGTCACCCAATTTTCAGGTCACTACAAGCAAAGCAAAGCAAGTCAAGTTTGAAGAAAGACTGCCAGGAATTTTCCAAATGGCAAGGTAACATTTCAGAGGGGGCAGCTTCCTTTCCTGTGCGCTCCCCTGGGACTCTGCTGAGCATCCAGAGCTGCTTCTTGTTTGCCTTTTGTGATTTAAAGCCAACAGCTACAAAAAAAACCCCAACAAACCGCAGGGATCTTGCTAGAACTTTACACATTCCCACACCAGATGTGCTCTTGGAGGAGGAAATGTGTGATGGAGATTTCAGGCTGGAATTGTTAAAGCAATGTCTGAATACTTCATGCAAGGAAACCAAGAGGGAATCACTAGAAGCTGTGAAAGTCTGTCCACAGCGGCCCCAGTGACAGCCCAGGACGGATCCCAGAACCTCTGTCTGTGTCCATCCCCAGAGGAACACACACACACATAAATATCTTCCTTGGGAATGGGCAGCTTGGAGAACCCACACCAACGGGGAGCTGGCATCCCTGTGCCTGTGACCTTCCTTCCTGCCCAAGTCACCACGAAAAACAACAGCAGCTGGAGTCAAAAACCACTGGAAAATGCTTCCCAAATCTGCCTTCTTCCTTTTTCTCCCAGCTCTGCAGGAGTCAGGTTTGCAGGCACTCTGTCTAGCCAGCTGTGGAAAGAACAGCCAGCCTCCAGAGCCCTCCCAAACCGGGATCCCTGGAGAAGCAGAGCAGGAAGGACAAACAAGCAGCAGAGCTGGGGAGAAGGACTGTGGGAGTTGAACAGTGTCCATCACAGCCCTGCTCTCAGAAGGTCCCCAAGGTTTCCCCTCCTGCAGTTTCCTGTTTTCAAGTGAAGGCATGTGGGTTTCTACCAGGGTCTGTTCCAGGAGTACTCATGTGCATAAGCAAGAGGGGTTTATGCTCAATCCCTTCAGCAGCTGCATCTAGCAGGGAAGAATTCTGTATTCTGTTCTCTTCTGAAAAGAGGAAATATTTTCTGTCATTTGCTGTTAGGAGACTGCACTGGTGCTGAGGAAATGCTGCAATGCTGCTGCAGGAAGGCACCCACAGGCATGTGTGGGATCACAGCAGCACAGGCAACAGGCACAGCTCCCCCAGAGCCCCCCGTGCAGTCTGCAGCAGCTGGGCCCAGGTTTCCACTCTCCAGAGTGTGCCAAGGTAACAGGTTCTGCAAATGACAGCTCCCATCCATCTCCGGGCTGGGGAGCAGCCGTGGAGCAGCCCCCTCCCTCTGCTCAGCACCAGCAAGTGAGAGCAGAGACAGCGAGGAGGAGGCTGAGCAGGGAGAGAAAAGACAAACAGGAGAGTGGGTGGGTGCAGAAGAGGGGAGGAGCAGGAGAGGAGGAGATGCCAACATGCTCACTTTGTCATTGTGCAGATCAGTGCATTTGGCTGGGTGCTCTTAACTTGCCCAGCACTTGATAAAGAGGAGAGAAACTCTGCTGTGTGAGAGCTGAGGAGTGATGAAGGATGGAGAAACTCCAGCAGAGCAGGGAAGGGCAGGATATGCTACAAAATCTGCTTCCTTGATGCTCTTCAACACTGCCTAGCCCCCCTGCCCCAGGAGACTCCAGAGCAGCTCCCATCAGCAAACAGAGCAGATCCCAGCCAGAATGTTCTGGTGGGACCAGCAAAGGGGGCACTGGTTGGCAGTGGGCAGATGCAGCCCCTGGCTGATGTGGATGATGCTGATCCCAGCGGTACAAAGAGCCCTGGTCCCTCAGGACAGCCCCTGAGCTCAGTTCATTCCTGCTTCAGTCTCTGCAGCTCCCTGACAGAGGCTGTGGCCGGAGAGAGGAGCAGGAGCAGCCTCGGGCTGTGCCAGGGGAGGCTCAGGTTGGACATCAGCACCAATTTCTCCATGGAAGGGGCGCTCAGGCACTGGAAGGTTTGGAGCACCCATCCCTGAAAGTGTCCAAGGAACAACCGGACCTTCCCCTGCCACTGCCTGCAGCTAAATTTGAGGGGTACAAACTTTAAATACAACTGCAGTGGCCCTTCTCCCAGACTGTCACAGCTCCAAGGGAATTGATGGGAATAAGTGTGAAGAATAAGGCTCCCACCCTCTGGGATAAGCACAGGCAGCCACACTCCTGTCACACTGCACTGTTCCAAGCTCCTGACAGTTCCATCCCACCACGCTCCTCCAACAGAAGGTTAAATGCCATGCCAGGCACAGGAGCTGCACACACATCTAAGGCACCTACACAAATCTGTCAGGCATGACTGGACCACGGGCCCCCACGCTCCCAGGCAGCCAAAATCCTGACAGCACCGAGCCCACAGCAGGGATATTCCCAGCTAAAAAGGGAGGCTGGGGCTTTGCCTTGTGCCCTTCATGTCTGCTGTTAATTCCCTGCTGCACGCTGGGGAGTCACACACCAGCTTTGCTCTGCCCTTTGAAGGACGCGCTCGCTGCCTGTTCAAACAAAAGGGCTGAAGCTGCTCCCGGAGGGAAGGCTGGAATTGCTGAAGGAAAAGTAGCTGGCCCATGGGCACAGCTACCCCTTGGCCCTGTGGGGCTCCTGCCTGGGGCACCTGGAGCTGTTGTCAGCCTGTTCACTGCAGAGAGAAAGGGTTTTCCTGCCAGTGCAGTACACCCATGGCTTCATCCCCAGCCAAGCTAAATCCCCCTTGGCAGCTCTCCCTCCACCACCCCACTGCCACCAGGATTGCCTGCACTGCCCTGTGCTTGCACAGAGAACATCACCCATGGGTTCAAACCCTACAGTGGCTCAGCTTTAGCAGCCAACCTCACTCAGCACTTCACACACCCATTTTAGGGATCTCCAGGGCTGTAACAGCAAACATCCAGAGGCATCCAGAGCAACAGCATATTGTTCCCTCCCCCACACCCAGTTCAGGGAGCATATTTCAAACAGATGACATGAGGGAGGCATCCATGTAAACATCCTCTCTAACGGGGACAAGTGGGAAAAAGAACCAGAACAAAATGGAGAATGGAATTGTTTTCTTGGAGAGTGCACAGAGCCAAGGACCTCTGGGAAGAGGAGAGAAGCCCAGAAAGGCACAATAGGTATCCTGCACAAGGAAAAATGTTTGCATTGCTACCAAATGTGTGCAAGCCCATGCAGATCCATAATGACCTCAACCCCAGCCCATCAAGTGATTCCTCAGTGAGGGCTTTCCTGGAGCCACGTTGCTGTGGGTACAGTGGGGAGCTCCTGGTGCTGTTCCTAAATCTGGGGAAGGAATTTTTGGAGGGGTGGAAGATCATAGAAGTCATAGGGTGCTTCAGGTCACAGCTCCTGAAGTGGTTCAGTTTTACCTCAGTTTCTTACACCACAGTTTTATGTCTCTGGGGTAAGAACAGCAAATAGATCTGACAGGTCAGAACAAATCAAACCAAACCAAACCAGACCAAACCAAACCAAACCAGACCAAACCAAACCAAACAAAACCAAACCAGACCAAACCAAACCAGACCAAACCAAACAAAACCAAACCAGACCAAACCAACCCAACCCAACCCAGCAGGACTTTGTGCCTTAGCCATGGATTTTTAAGAGCCTTCCCACTCAGCTGAGGGGCACTGGCCAGGTTCTTTACCTCGGAGCACGGTGAGCTTGGCATGGACAGTGACCTCCCCATGAGGGTTCTGAGCAACACATTCATAGATGTTCTCGTCCCGGGGGGTCCGGAGGGGCTGGATCCTCAGCACAGCACCAGCACTTTCATCAAATTCAATGGTCTGGGGGACAAAGAGACACACACACAGTGAGTGTCCTTGTGTTGCTGCTTCTGAGGAGACCCCAGGCACCGGCACACAGCAAACCTCAGCCCACAGTCACCAACACACCAGCCTGGCTCTGCACCGGTGACAGAGCTGCCACAGCCACCCCTGCCAGTGACCACCGAGCCACCAAACCCCCTGGGAGCATCTCAGAGGCTCTGGAAGAACGAGCCCCAGTGACAGGGTGTGGGCTGGGCGCTCAGAGCACAACTGGGGTGAAGGAGGACGAAACACACCAAAGGAAAACAAAATAAAAACGAAGCCCTGCCTCGTCCCTCCATCTGCAGGGGCAGCTGACACCACAAACTCCTCTCAGCACACAGCTGCCTGGCAGGGCTGAGTCCCACAGCAAATTCCACAGGATGACCTCCCAGTCCTTGCTCCTCCGCTCTCATTTCTATCTAAACAATGCCAATTGCTTGGCTCTGGTTGCCAACAACTGCAGTGTTTGCTCCAGGATTAAAATGCTGAGCCATGGGTGGGTATGAAATGTACATTTACAGAGCTGAAGTACCACCAGCTTAGCTGGGGTTTCTTAAGAAAGTAGCAAGTTATATTATATCCCAGGAAGGGGGAAGACCCAATAAAACAAAATAAAAAACTTCAGGAACATAATTGAGCCAAGTTCTTTCTTGCTTTGGAACAAACTCAGTCGTTGACATGGCCAAGAGCTTGCATTTCACTCCTCCTGCTGTTAAAACTCCTCCCTTCCAAATTTCCCTTTATTATCAGTGAGAGTGGCCAAAGAGGAGCAGGGGCTGCTCTGTGTCAGTCACCAGATTTCAAGGACATGTCTCACCTCGAACCTCTGCGAGTTCACTTTCTTCCCTTTCTTGTTCCAGGTGACCCTTGGCTTCGGGTCTCCAGTGGCTTGGCACACGAAGGAGGCCACCCCTCCTGACACACCAATCTGGTCCACAGGCTTCTTAATGAACACAGGGGGACCTTGAGGACACAAAGGAAACATCATCAGTGGCAGTCACGAACACAGACTCTAATAAACACGGTTTGTAATTAATAGTGGTGTTGTTGCTGCTATTCTTAATGATCCCAGCTGAAATTAAACCTCTTGGCCTTTTTCAGAACAGCATTTACCTCCATTTTACATATGAAGTAGCTCCAGCAGAAAATGATTAAGGGCCTGATCCTACAAAGAGATTTCAATGTTGCAAAGCCTCTTTTACTCCTGAAAAGTGGACTTTTAAATTGTTTTGTACAGGGGAAATTGCCCTTGCAAAACCCATCTAATGAGCATCACCAAAAGCTGGTAGAGCTGAAAACAACACTTAGAAACAGTGAATTGCATTCCCGGCTCCTTGGAGATGACCAAAACACCAAGGAAAGGGGGAGAGCTACAGGAATTAGCCAGGGAAGGGAGAAGATGGGAAAAGCACCACGGAACAGCCAGAGCAGGACTTGGCACACACAGGAGTGAGAGAGGCTGGTGCCAGGATGTGAAATCCCCTCGACTGTGGCAGCTCTGCCTTCCCCTGCAGGCCCTGCCCGTGGCTCTCCCAGGTACATTCACACAGGTAAGGGACCCCTCAGAACAGCAATTTGAGAGCTGTGGTCAGGGCACAGCCACCCAGCTGTCAAACCCAGAGCTCCCCTTCTCCTCCCAGGACAGACACAGAATTCCTGCTGCTCCAGCTCTGCTCTGCCCTCCTCTCACAGCAGCAGTGATGTCCGAATGCACACACGGGGCTGGGGCTGTTTGAGAGCCAAAAACCAACCCCAGAGCCCAGAGCAGCTCTCCCTCAGCCCCTCACTGATTTCCACCAACATCCCCCTGCCTGCAGAGCATCCCTGCAGGGATGGGAGGCAGGGATGGGCTCCCCGACCCAGCGTTTGTGCAGAGCCCACACTGCCCCCACCCTCTGGGAATCCTCCTCCCCTGCTCTAACCTGCTTTCCTTGCACTGTTTCCTCTCATCTAGTTACTTCAAAATTTATTGAAATATTTAAATCACAAGGCCACAGCTGTGTTCAAATAAAATCACTCAGATCATAAAGTTGCCGTCTGTTTTCCGGAGAAAAGCAGCGCACGTGACTCTGAAATGTGTGTATTTATCCCATCATACTCCAGAGTCTATAAAATAAGATGCAAACAGCCTCCCACAGGAGGGCAAATGGGAGCTGGGGTGAAGTCTCCAGGGTCTTTTAGGGGTCAAAAGACAAAAGGAAACCTTCTCCCCTTGCCTGCCTGGCGTGGCCAGCAGTATATAAATAAAAGGCACTGAGCAAGCTCATGCGATGCAATCAAGCATTTGTTTCCATGCTGGAGGTAAATACAATTTGCTGGAGCTGTTTGCGTCCCACCGAATGCTGTGTGTACAAAGCACCGCGTTTATAAATACCCAAATCTATATTTAGAGGTCAGAGTCTTCTTTGCAATGTTACAGCTAAAGGTTATCAAGCAAGTCCCACTGGAGGAACTGGCACTGGGGGATGTGTCTTCATCTGAGAAAGGTAAAACCCAAACTTTGCTCCAGGCTAAAATATAAATGCTCACTCTGCCCCTGACTTCCTTCCTTCCTCACCTCCGCTCGATATCTGAAGAGTTTGCAAAGTCAATTCTGAAGGTACAGCTAAAAACATCCAGGGCTTTTAAGAACACTTTATTGATGCAAGTTCATTTCCTAAAATAAAAGCCCCTAATAAACCTTAATGTCACGTATACATTTAAATGGGTGCAGGCTGCGTGATGAGAGCTCAGCCGAGGAGAAAAACAAGGTTCTATTTCCGTCCTGAAGAAAGGGATGGTGCTCCAAAAACCACTGAATTTGGAGTCATTGCTCAGCATCCCTTTTTGGGGTGCTGCCTCAGTGTGGGGTGATGGGGAGCTGAGCTGCCCAGGCTTTTCCTGAGCTCCTGCCATGCCCAGCTGCTTAAGGGACTCACCCTTAGCAAACAAAAATCCAAACAAAAAATCCAAACAAACCCACCCAACCTATTCGATTTTACTACTCACTTGGAAAATGGGTGAGAATCAGAGCTAGATTGTTGATTTGAAAGCTGCCCGAGCACTGAGCTGCAGATTTGATTCCTCCCCGCTCGTGCTCTCCACCTCTGCACCCCTGACCACCGCAGCGCTCGTCTCCAGCCCACACCGAGCACTGAGCAGCCCCTTCCCCTCGGGGAGGAGAGAGCCAGACCAGCACAGGCACTGGGGAGAACTGGGAGAACTGGGAGAGAGCCAGACCAGCACAGGCACTGGGGAGAACTGGGAGAACTGGGAGAACTGGGAGAGAGCCAGACCAGCACAGGCATGGTGCTGGTGACCATGGCTTTAAATAAATAAATACAAATCAAAGAAACCCATTTTCCAGACAACATACTGACAGGCCAGGGGATTTTACACCACTTCACCAAGCTTCCCTGATAGCTGAGAGCAAGCCAGGTTTGGAAAGGCTGAGTCTGAGCTCCATCAGTCCAGCGGTCACAGAGATAATTTTCCTCCCTTTCTCCGCTTGCAAAGTAGAAAAACCCATTTTTGTGCAGTATCAAAATAGGAATGGAAAAATCTGGAGCTTAAAAGAATTTTCCTACTACAAGAGGCTTCCTGCGGGGTCTGGGTCTCCCGAGGGAAGGTTGAAAAGACCGGATGGCTGCTGTGTACCTGTGATCCTGCTCCACAGCTTAATGGAAAGCCATCAAGTCAAAGAGAAGCTTTCACTCCTGCCCACCACCCACACACTTCCCAAAAGCAACAAGAGCCACTCTGGAGAGCTGCAGGAACAGAGAGAGATCCCTCCTGCATCCCCTGGGCTGCAGGATCACAGAGATCCTTCCTGCATCCCCTGGGCTGCAGGATCAGAGAGAGATCCCTCCTGCATCCCCTGGGCTGCAGGATCACAGAGATCCCTCCTGCATCCCCTGGGCTGCAGGATCACACAGAGAGATCCCTCCCACATCCCCTGGGCTGCAGGAACAGAGAGAGATCCTTCCTGCATCCCCTGGGCTGCAGGAACAGAGAGAGATCCCTCCTGAATCCCCTGGGCTGCAGGATCACAGAGAGAGATCCTTCCTGCATCCCCTGGGCTGCAGGAACAGAGATCCCTCCTGCATCCTCTGGGTTGCAGGCCTGGACACCATGGGCAGG
>PYHW01010626.1:174146-185674 GCA_013186435.1 Turdus rufiventris | reverse complement strand
GTCCCTGAAGTCCCCAGCCCTCTCCTTCTCCACCCCCAGGGCTCAGCCTGGCCCAGCAGGGAGTGCAGGGCTGTGATGGTTTGTGTGGGCTCTGGCAGAGGCCGGGAATTTGCCTCAGAGACCTCCCAGTCAGAGTGGATCAGCCAGGGCTGGCTCAGGGCCTTCCCAGCCCTCCGAGCTCATCCTCTGCCAGCCTGAACAATCCACTTTTCCCTGCTCTCCGTTAGAGACTCTCCAGCAGCAGCTGCTGGGACCGTGCTGGGATCAGCTGAGGAGTGGGGAGGAGCCACATAATTTCTTCTGTTGGAAACCATAAGAGGGAAAGGCACAAGAGATGAAGGAAGCAGTGCTGATTGGGACAGCCTCTGCCTTTGAACCGTTCTCACCTCTGTTCTGCCTTTACCTGGATGTCACCTGGGTCTCACTGCTGGGTGTGTGGCACTGGGTTCCTGCAGCAGCTGGAATGTCACGCAGCACTCTGGCAGTTTGAAGCACACATCCTTTGTGCTTTGGGGGTCAGTTTTGGGGTCAGGCTGGACCTTGCAGAGCTTCCAAGGAGCAGGGCTGAGTCCCCACTGAACATCTCATACGGAGCCAGCCAGTTTGGAGCCATTGGCTGCTCTCCTCTGGTGCCTCGGGAACTTGGGAGGAGCAGATCAGTCACAGATAACTGGAATCTCCAGCACATTTGTGCCAGAAATCTGCCAGCTTATAATTAGCCTCTATGAATAATTCATGGCAGACACTGCGTCCATCAGACCTGACAGCCGTAATCGTTTTGCCAGCAAAATATGGGGTTTGTCTTATTTGTGAAAATGATTCAAGCAGTGGTTTTTTGGTTTTTTTAAAATAGAAAATAGAAGGGTACGTGTGTCCATGCCTGCATTAAAAAAAAAAAAAAATATATATATATATATATAATGTACAAATATATAAAAACAGATGTATCCCCCGGGCACACACACATGTACATGCTCTGCATCCTCACTCTGGAATAGAATCTGTTTGGATGTCATGGATCAAACCTATCAGTGATGTAATTGATTAAGCCAATAGGATTGCAGCAGGAATGAAGACATATTTATATCTGCTCTCTTTTACAGTCTAAAAATACCCTGTAATTCTGAACGGATGCATTTTTAGCCAGATGGATGAGTTTTGAGGGACCTGCATTTAGAAATACCTCCAGTCCCGTATTTTGTTATTGTTTTTGGAAAGCAGGGAAGGAGATCAGAGTCTTGGGGTCTGTCAGGAGCCTTCAGATGTCTCTTTAATGCTCCATCACACTCTCTCTCTGTGCTTTCATTCTTAAATACGGGATGTGTCCAGGCTTTATTAATTTATAACAATAGCTGATGGTGCTGGGGAATGAACGGGGCTAGGAAATATCTGACATGGCAATTAGGACTGCTATCACAGGGAGGCCTGATTTCTGCTGGAAGGCAATTTGCTGTAAACCACCGAGGTTAATTAATTGCATGGGTGGAGGGCATGGGGAGGGGAGGAGAGGAAGGGAAAAAAAAAAAAGAAAAATATTTGGGCAACAGTTCTCTTCCTGCCACGGTGTAAATCTGGAGCAGATTCCCTGATGTTTGCATGGTTATCTGCTCTATATGACAAAGCCCTGGCATTGGAGGCAAAGGTGTGTGTGGCACACCAGCAGTTTCCTCAAAATACAGGTTCTGGTAATCCCACTCTAATTCCAGAGGCACATCACAGCCTCAGTGGTGCTTCTCTCCAGGGGAAGGGAGATGGTGCAGCCCAAGAGGAGCTGGTGTCACAGGGATTTCAGTCCACTTGTGTCAGGATGATGAAAAACCATCTCCGTGTTTTCTCCTCTTGTTTTTTGGCATTTTCCTTTTCTCCCCACTCTCTGAGTTGTGCTGTTCAGTCCTTTGATGTCACTGCACTTCAGTGCAGGGTTGGGTCAAGGCAAACAGGGCTGAAAGAGCCGAGAGTCATCTCAGGGTGGAAAGGGGTTTAGTCTGGGGGAGCAAAGGGATAAAGGGCTGTTCAGCAGAGTGGAGCAGGAGCCAGGGTGCCCAGGTTCTGCCTCTGCTGCCCCAATGCAGCACACACCCCTGGGAGAGCCCAGCTGCTCTCAGAGAGCACAGACCCCACAAACACATCTGGGCGATATCAGAGACGTGTGAGCACGGACCTCAGAGAGCACCGGGAAGACAGGCGGGGTGCCAGCCCTGGCAGACCCAGAGCAGGGGCTGCGTGTGAGTCCTTCCCAGCTTTAAAACAAGGCTCTGGGGGTGACCTCAGGAATGCCCTGCGGTGCCAAGCAGCAGCAGGAGAGGCACTGGCAGAAGGTCACACGTGTTTCCAGCTCCTTTCCCCATCTCTGCTCACTGATCCCAGGCCGAGGTGTGACACCACCTGCTAGCACACTGCTCAAAATGACTGATCCAAGTACAAGTGACAGCTCTTGACAACACATCACAAGCCTGAAAATTCAACCCAGGTCCTCCAAAGTGTTCAGCTGATTGTTAGAAAGGTGAACTCTCGTTGCTGCCCCTCTCTCTCCACCCACAGCACAAGGTGGAGGAGGACAGACCACAACACCCTCTGAGTTCTCTTGTCTGGCAGGGAACATGACCACAGCTGTGGGGTTGGGAAGAAGGTTTGTCTATCACAGCAGGCTCTGGCAGTGAGTGTGCCAGGAGGGAAGCAGGGACCTTTTCGGGCCAGGTGTATTTATCTGTACACCCTCCCAGCGCAGTACCCTGAGCTCTCAGTGAGGTTTCGGGGATGTGAAGGATGGGATGTGCAGGTGAGGCTGGCAGCCTGTCCCTGACCCTGCACGAGGAGCCAGAGCACTGTGGGTGTGATGTGGAGAGAAGCAGGGGAGTGCAGGGACAGGTGACAGTGGGAGTGTTGTGTCTGCACTGGGGCTTCCATCACAAAGAACACAGAGCACTGGAACCCCAGCTGCTTTCTTCCCCTCAGCCAGCATTTAAATGCCAGCACACCAACAAACATGATGCATTATTTAAAAGCCACTGTGCTTGACCCTACAAGGAGCTTTTCAACCGCCTGAATGTCAAGGAGAAAGAAGTTGCTGTTTCACTGATGACTGGTGCGTCAAGTCCCTTCTCAGTTACAGAGTGACCGAGGTGAGAGGCAAAGAGCTGCTGAGTGTGGGAAACCATCCCAGCCACCCCAGTGGAGCAACCCATGGAGCTGAAGGGTGCACGAGGAGAAGATCAGTCCCCAGGAAGGAATACAAGTTTGGGAGCAGCAGCTCTTAGAAGATGTTCAGAGCTGTGGAGGTGAGTGTGTAGTTTGGGGTTGGTGCTGTGTGGCACTGACTCACCAGCCAGGCTGTGTCCCCATCCCCAGAGCAGCAGCAATCTGTGGCTGCAGTCCCCAGTGGGGCTGGACAGTGCAGGGGCCAGGCTCTGTGCTAAGAGCTCTTGGGTCACTCAGCCCTCGCTGTCTGGAGCTGCTCCTCAGCAATATTCCACCTGCTGGCCCCTCCCTTCTCCTGGGACTAAGCAGGTTGGGCTGCGGGTTTTACACTGCTGGTTTGCCAAGCTGTGAATCCTTCTTTCCTTCACTGGCTCAGCTCTTAGCAGGCAGCATGTTCTTCTTCCCTGGGTATGGGGAGAGGAGCTGGTAGGAGAAAAGTGCAGAATTTACTGGGTGATGGCTCACATTACCTAGGCAAATGTGTGCTTGGGGCAGCAGCATGAACAGCCACGGCAGGTCCTCGCTGCAAATGTTACAGGGATTTCCAGATGAGAATTAATGGACTTTCCTTGGCTAGCGTAGGAGAAAATGTTCTACTTGTGCTTGTTTATTATTTCTGTTCCAGTCCTTGTTCCTGCTTATTGCTTCCATCTGTTGGCATCAAACTGTTGGCTCTTGTCTTATCCCGGGGATGTGAACCCTTCACGGGCAGGGAGCGTGATTTGGTGAGAGGCACAACAAAGGCACCAGGGAAATGGAGCTTTTTGAAGACCAGGGTGCCTTAGAATCAGTTCCAGGGAGGAACTCAGGTACTTAATACCCAGAGTTTCATTTGGGAGGAAATATGTTTGCTAGCCTGAAATATTAAATGCATAAATTGTTACCCTTTAAGCCTTGTGAAGCCATTTGCTCCACATCATCATCTCTCCAGTTGGTGCCTTGGGACATCGTTGCCTTTGCTGCTCAGGGTTCTCAGGGAATCAGTCAACCCAGACCAACTCCTGCTTAAACACCACCGAACTCCTGCTTGGGCATAAATTGTTCTCCTAATTCTTCCTTGCTGTCCTTGGTGCTGCCAGATTAGACAGGACAGGAGCAAGCAGGTCAGCTGGGAGATCCAGAATCCTGTGGAAAACAAAGCCACTCCCCAGGCTGTGTCTGCATCCAGTCACAGAAACGAGGGCTGATTTTGAGGGACCCAGGGGTGGCTTTAAGACTCCACAAGCAAACTGTGTGTCCGTGCAGGGAGCACCATCCCTGCCCTACCACAGGAGATCCCCTGGATAATCCCGTGCAGGTGACACAAGCCCTGCCATTATCCACAGTGGTTTGGGTGACTTGGCAGGAAGGGGAGATGCTGTACCAGGTTGTGTGCTGTTTTACAAATTTTAATCCTGACTTTGAATTTTCCAGCAGAATGGGTTTGTTCTGCCTCTGGGCTGGAGGGAAACTTTGTTACCCTGGAAACATGAAGACGACGGATCCATCCTTCATTGGCAAGAGGGAGAGGATGAGAGAAGTACATGGCAAAGAAGTGTGAGAGGAAAGACCAAGGGAGTAAAAAGACCTTTCAGAGGTGGCACCTTGACCTGCTGCTCCCAGGCTGGGAGCAGGGGGAGTGCTGAAACCACCACTCAGGATTGCCCAGCACTGCTTGGCTCTCCCAGAGCAGCTGACTCACTGGAGCAATTTTGCTCAACTTTGACAATAAAGCAATGGATGATGGATTAATGTTAATATCTGCTTGCTCCCTTCCCAGCTCGGGCAGCCTGGAATCAGCTCACACTTTATATCCTCAGTCTTTTACCTCATTTAAACCCAGGTGTTGTGTATGCAGAGCACATCCAAAGGGCAAAGAGCTGCTCTGTGGGGAAATGAGATGCTGGACAACAGCTCGTGTCCTGGAGCTGTGGAAGAGCGCAGGAGCAATCCAGACGTGCCCACTTGGGACCCACTTCCCCTCACAGACAGAGGACATGGAGGCAATCCTGCTGATTCAGGTCAGGTTTACATTAAATCTCCTGGTTAAATGCTTCGTGGGGAAGGCAGTGGGAAATTCTTGTCCAAGCAACCTCAGGAGAAACTCCCCCAGCCAGAGAGGGCAAACTGCCATGGACACGAGGCACAGAAGGATGGGGAGGGGACAGAGCTCTGTGTTTGTTTGTGCTGCTCCTGCACACAGCCAGCAGTGAAATGTGCCCTTGGCTCCAGGTGAAGCTGGAGCAATTCTGGGTGCTTTGTCCTTGGTGGCAGCTTCAGAACAAACTGGACAAGTTTTCTATTCTGGATTCCGGAGTCTGGCACAAGCAGCTGGGGGAGACCTGAGCTTGCCATGAGCTGTATCCCTTGGTAAACACATCCATGCACACCCACACTGAAAAGTCTGAACTTAGGGCAGGGATCTGCACCCAGCTCCTGAGCTACTCTGTGTCATCCCTCATCCTGGAGGGCACAGAGCAAGGAAATCCACAGTGCCACAGAGTCCCTTTCCTTGTGCTGCGAACTGAGAGCTCTGGAGAAGATAAACCACTCTTTAGTGTCTTGGTGAGCTTATAATTAAATTACTCAAATAAAGGAATATAGATTTCTGCCCCTCCCACTAAACCTGCAGGAGTTAGACTCAGGAATTTTTTTTTTCCTGATGGAAATTTGAGTGAAGAGCAGGTGGAAAGGATTCTCCAATGCAACATCCAGCTGCTTAACACCAGGATATGTAGTTCCTGCCCCACTAAGTTCCCTGTGCTCACCTCCCGGTTCCATGCCTTGATGATACAAGTCCCCTTCCTGCACTTTGTCCCCTTCTGCCCTCCAAAGCACCGGCTCATTTTAATCTTCTCTCTCCTTGCTGAGTTGCAAAGCGCTTAAAGGCAAGGACTCAATTTTCCTGCTCTTATGGAGCCCCCTGTGCTTTCATGGCACCGTGCAAATAAATACATGGTAATGAGCAGGTGCCTCTCATCCACCCTACTGCTGGGGACAGGGAACCTGAGGCTCACCCCAGACCTTGCAGGAGTGCCATGGAAAAGGTGCAGAATCACAGAACAGTTTGGCTTGGAGGGATCCTAAAGCAGTCCCACCCCTGCCGTGGGCAGCGACACCTTCCCCTAAACCAGGTGCTCCAAGCCCTGCTCACCTGGCCCTGGCACTTCCAGATGTGGAGCAGCCGCAGCTGCTCTGAGAAACCTGTGCCAAGATGTTCTCCTTTCCCTGCTAGGCAGTTTTGTTCTCCAGCTGCCCCCTTCTCCACCTCACACTGCTCCTCCCTGCTCCTGCAGTTTTGCCTTTACGTCTCCAATGTTCCACTTGTCACAGTCCCGTGTCACTGCCTTCCATCGCCACCCGGCTTCTCCAGCACGACTCTGAGAATGGCCTCGGCTCCTCTACAGTCCAGGGAGCAGGAGAAACCCGAAGGAAAACCTTTCCCTTGAGGGAGGATGGTACCCAGCGAGGGCCAGGTGAAAGCTTGGTGGTACCGAGGAGCTGCACGTGCTGAGATGCGAGGCTGCGGCACAGCGCAGCTCTGAGCTGAGCTGCATTTTAACCTGCCACTGCCATCTGCGGGGCTGTCGCTGCCAGCAGCAGAGGAGGCAGTCTGGGGAGGATGCTGAGCTGGGTTGTGGTTATTTTCCTCTTCCTCAAGGAAGTTCACAGTCCCTTTTCCCTCCCTTGCCCTGTTGCTGGAGCAGTGTCAGTGCAGCTGCCAGGCAGAGGCGCAGCAGCAGCAAGAGACAAGTGCAGCAAATGCTGTTTGACAGTGTGGTTTGGATACATTTCAGGTGAAAACACAGAAAAACCCCAAGCCTGTTTGATCCTGGATGTACCTGCCTTCCATATTCATGTTCGTGCACCTCCATGTCATTACGGGATTAAAGCATCATTAGCACACAACGAAAGCCTTTGATAACGCTCTGCCCTGGGCTCCTCCTTGCCTTTCCCTTTTCCATTTCTCCTGCCCCATCCTCTTTTTTCCTTTTTTTTTCTCTCACCCTTTTTTTTTTTTTTTTTTTTTTTTTAATTAATCTGGTCTTTTTCTACCTTCCTTCATTTTTCTTCCCAGTCATTTAATGGATGATCTGGAGCAGCACTTCACCAAGATACAATACAGGGGAAAGGGCTGATTCTGGCTGTTCTTACACCAGTGGGGATGCTGTTTTAATGTGACAAACTGGAGGCTGCATCACCCATTGCACATCAGCTGTGTCCAAGTCCACTGCAGCTGAGCTGGTGCAGAGAGCGTGGGGAACATGAGCAGGTCCCCTGCACAGGGCTCTGGTGTAAATCCAGGAATTATTCCACCGACTTTGGGAAAGCTGCTCCGGATTTACACCAGGAAAGCAGTGATCAGTATGTGGTGCTCAACATCCACTCGGCAACTCGTTACTGAAAGCTGCAGCGTTTGAGCAGCTGCTCTAAGATGCCAGGAGTATTTTTAATAAGGGTGCTGAGTCCAATCTACTCCTGTATGGCAAACGTGACAGCAATTTAGATTGAAAGCCTGTGTTTTGCAGACAGACACTCAGGCAGTTAGTGCAAACAAAAAGGCACTTGTAACTCCAGTCCTTTAATCTTACTCTTTGCTTGGTGATAGATAAGGCGTCTTGACATCAAATTGCACTAATGTGGCTCTCTGAAGATTAGCACTGTGGACAATGCTCGTCGTCTGGCTTTCCCTGATATGGTTTCTGAGTGTAGCAAGGTCTCGTGGTCAAAGCAGGGATGCTGGTGTGGGAAATGGGCTGTTCTCACACTCCTGCCTCTAACTTCCAGCCTGCCAGCGGCTGACCTTGCCTCTTGGATTTTGCAGTTGTAAAACGGGCATAAAAGATACTAATTGCCAAGTGGGGAACTCCTTAGGGGATGGCTAGTGATTATTGGCTCGAAAATTACAGAGAAGAGTGGAAAAGAAACAGAAGGAAGATTTTGCAATGAGTGTGGGATGCAGGAGCTGCTTCTCTAGAGATCCCAGAGCTGTTTCCTGCATATGGGCTCATTCCTCTCATTTGAACTAAGGGGAAAGAATGTAAGGTCAAGCGATTTGCTCAAGGTCAGTGAGAAATCTGGAAAGAACCCAAGTGTTGCAGGTGCTGGCCCGGGTTGTGCTGCCTGCCCACAGCCAGGCTGTAAAGGCTGTGGTCACACATAAACCCTCCCCACCCGGGGCATGGCCAGAGCTGGGACCCAGCAGCAGACCCAGAGCAGCCCTGCAAGGGGACAGAAGGACAAGGGCACTGGAAGGGGACAAATGACAGCACAGCTGCTCTGTTTCTGCACATCCCAGGGAAGGACAAGGGATGTAGAGCCTGGGCTAAATGCTGCTCTGTTTCCTTCCATTGAAACCCAAAGCAGCCTCTGGGAGACGGCTGCAGACTTGCTGGGGTGGGTACAGAAAATGACAGGAGCCTGGAGCTCAGTGCTGGGCTCCCACCACCTTCCTAAGGACTTCCAGGCATGAAAGGCAGCCTGGAGCACACCTGGATCTGCCAAGAGATCGTGGATGAGATGCTGCCAAGCCCAGAGCCTGAGCCTTGCTGTTGTTGGTCACTCAGGTCACCAGAACGGGCTCTGGGCTCAGTCCTGGCCCAGAACGGGGCTGTCCAGGTGAGCATCCATCCCTGGCACACATCCAGCCCTCCGAGAAGCTTCCACTGCCATGGGCCTGTCCTAGCAGCTCTCTGCTCACCTGAGCTTGGCTTTGTCAGTGGCACGGAGCTGTCCCTGGGCTCGCAGCTCCTCCCCAGCTGTGCCAGGGCTCTGTCCCACACCTGGCACAGGTTGCAGGGCAGGAGGAGCTGGGATCAGGGACCAGGAGAGCCTTGGCACGTGAAGCCCTCTGGCCACAGAGGGGAACGAGCCTCATCAAACTGAAACTGGGAAGCTTTCCAGAACCTCGTCTTCCTGAAGCAACAGCGTGCAGGTTTGCATAAATATCTCTAAAATTCATCAGACAGCTCAAATGAAATACACTAAGGAAGGAACCACTTCTGCATTTAAATCTGCTCCCAGTTGCTCCCCTGTCTTTGAAATCCAGCGATGCCCACCCCTCCATCAGCCCAGGAGCAAGGTATATTCCAGATGGTTCCCCCATCCTAAAAAACTGCACTGCACAGCCGATTAAATTCTGCTTGTTGTAATTAAGCTCGACACAATTAGCTGTCAAGCAGGGCACTCATCTGTTTTATGTTGCAATCTCTTCAACAGGCAAGGCTGCTAGACAAGATTGTCACTTTTCGAAAAGATTTTCATTAGTTACCCTGGGCTCTGTGTCAGACACTGAAATATAAAAATGTGTTCTGTAGCCAAGTCAGGGAAATTCTCATTTAATGTTCCACACAGTATTATGAAAGTAATGTACTCTGAAAATGAATGCATTTTGGAACATTTTGGAAGAAATGCAATTTGTCTCCTAAGTAATAACTGCATGTTCATGAATTTACTGATTTTTTTTCAATATGCCTTTCATACAGTTGGGAAGACTTTTTCTGACTTAAATGAGAGGAAGAGAAACTGTTGATTTTAGTGTTCATCTCCTCACCTCCCTCTCTCCCTCCTCTTTCTTTCATTCCTTCTTTCTTTCCCATCACTTCTGTGCCCTCTCAGTTTAAGGACCAGGCATTGTCTGATGGATGTGGGAGCTTGGCATGGAAGAAATGTGTAGCTCACAAGTGGAAAAATCTGAAATAATTGTGATTGATGAGGAACAAGGGAGCTCCATATTTCCAATGCTTTGAGAACAGAGAGCAAGAAATCCCCTGTTGCTCCTCACAGTGTCCCAGCCAGGAGGTACAACTGCAGCTTTCCCAAGTTTGGTGGGATAGTGAATTTTCTGCTTTGCTAATGCCAGAGGAGGGGGGCTCAAACACGCAGTCATGGATGCATCTCACACCAAAAATTAGATTTGTAGTCAGAGAAAATAAGTCAGTATGTCACGCTTGTGGAGTCTTCTCCTGTAAATAGATGCTGGATTGCAGGACAAACTCTTCAGCTCTCTGCAGTCAGTGCACTGCCTCCCTCTGCTCCAGTTTGTGTGGATTTGTACCTTCAGTTCCAGTGCTGCAGATCCCTGACTGCATCCACACCCAAAGGCCTGACCTGGTGTCCTGCCCTGGCAGCACAAGGAGCAGAGCTGAGCTTCCATCAGAGGAAAAATACATGAGCCACAGTTACTGAGTTCAGCTGAGCAGGAATTTGGTAGAGGGGAAAATGAAAAACCAGATTAATGGCAACAAGTTGGAAAATAAGATGAAAATGGACAGGGAATTACAGTGATATTTGAGACAGCAGTCATGAACTGGTATGAGTGAGCTCAGCAAACTTCTGCATTTTCCTTAATAGTTTCAGGATGATGTGGTCTGGAGCTGGGTGAGCAGCAGGGCTGAGGTGATGGTGCCATTGCATCCCTCCAAGGGTAGGAATTCATCTTCTCTGATCTGGGATTGCCCCACACCTGCGTGCTCAGGGCTCTGTGTGCCCTTGAACAGAACAAGTAGAATGGCGTGTACTGCTGTCATGATCTGCCTGCACAAATTGGGGTTGTCAGTTTACATACCGAGATGAAATACAGTTCTCAGGTCACAAGAAGTTATGTGCTGAAGTTTGAAGCCTGCTGTGACAAGCATTACCTGGCTTTGTTTTCTGCTTGTTATTGGCCATTAACTCCCCAGGCAGACTCTCTGATTCAGAATTCAAGTGGCTTTAATCAGGCTGCACTTACCTTCCTCGGGAAGGAGTAAAGTTCATTCAAATTAACACCACTTTATCTCCGGAGAGCAGCACCTCCACATGAACTTCAGGGTGTGTTTTAAAGCCTTGCTTTTCATGGCTTCACTTTTCCTCAGTTTCCTTTACAGTGAGGCCTTTCCTTGAAAAAAATTCACATTTTCCCAGGGGCAATTCTGGAAGTTGTCTCATTCCCCAGTTCTGCCCAGTTCTGCCCAGTTCTGCCCAGTTCTGCCCAGCTCCACAGCTCTGCCCAGTTCCCCAGTTCTGCCCAGTTCTGCCCAGTTCTGCCCAGCTCCCCAGCTCTGCCCAGTTCTGCCCAGCTCCCCAGTTCTGCTCGCTCTACCCCGGTGCTCCTGGGCTGCTGCAGTGCCACAGATGGATCACAGATCACAGATGGATCACAGATCACAGACCACAGATCACAGATCACAGACCACAGATCACAGATCACAGATGGATCACAGATCACAGATGGATCACAGATCACAGATCACAGACCACAGATCACAGACCACAGATGGATCACAGATCACAGATCACAGCCCTGTTTGCACCACTGCTCTGTCTGCTCCCCCAGCTCAGTTCAGAGTGTTTTCCTGCTCACCCCTCCG
>PYHW01010626.1:107226-159769 GCA_013186435.1 Turdus rufiventris | reverse complement strand
CTCCTGATCCTTCAGAGAGCAAGAGCAGAGTTGAAGCCATCATGCCATAACAAAGGCTGACACAGCTACTTATTTGGGATTTTGTTCCCCACAGGCTTTTATTCCACTGGGCGATTTGCATTACAACTGGATCCTAATTGTCCATTTTAGCAGGCAAAGAGCATTCTGGTACAGATTGTAACAAGTGAGGCAAAACAGTGGTGTCACAAAATAGGTGCCACCAGGCGAAGGCAGCCCTCCTGTCTCCCGGAGCTTTGATACCAATTAAGCAATGGGGCAGCACTGCCTGGAATTAATAGGAGCCCCAAAAACCCAGTGCAGAGCAAGTCTGCTTAAACAAAGTAAAAGTTCCAGAAACCCTTTCAGCGGTGCTTCCTGACAGCCCTGAATGTCTGAGGCAGTGCCTGACAGCACCACTGAGCTGAGATGGTGGCACTGTCCTTGCAGAAGGGACAGCTGGGAGGGACACATCTGGGAGGGACACATCTGGGAGGGACACATCTGGGAGGGACACAGCTGGAAGGGACACAGCTGGGAGGGACACAGCTGGAAGGGACACCCAGGGCCCTGAGAGGGAGAAGGAGCCCTGCCAGGCTCTGCTGGCCCCATGGGAGCCCTGGGAGCGTGTCTGCCATGGCACTGGGGCTGAGCACTTCAGGAGGGAATGCCACACAGGCTGAGCAAGGACGAGGTGACAGAGCTGCCCTGTGCCAGGAAAGGAGGTGCAGCTGCCCTGGGCTGCAGAGTGTCTGCAAGTGCTTCTGGGGGAGGGAAATCCATCCTGAGGCTGCCTCAAAGGAGAGTGGCACAGCCTGCTCAAGAACCCGGGAGTGCAGCCACTGTGTTGACTTCTGGATGTGGAATAACCATGGTATTCCCAGAGCTGCTAGTACAGACTCATTGATTAGCAGGCAGGGCAGGAAATTAAATGAGGCAGGTGAATTAAAGCCAGACTCACAAGCTGCATCTGTTTCTCCATTCCCTCTGGATGCAACACTGATGTAACATTAAAAAGTAAATTTAGCAAGGAAAGCTGCCAGGTGGATGGCCCTGCAAACTGAAACATTTGATGCAGGCATGTCTCAGGTACAGGAGAAGCACAGAGGAGCCACGGAAACGTGCCCCAGCCTGAGCAGCCTGCCTAGAGCACAGCCACTGGTGAGGGACCTGCCTGGGCTTGTCTTCTGCTCGTGAAGCTCAGGAGAAGGAGCTGGAAAGGCCTGGCTGCAGCTCCAAGGTGGAGGAAAACAGCAGTGCTCCGGCTAATCCTGTCTGTGGTGCTCCATCAGCAGCAGGATCCCAAAGGTGAGCAGTCCCCTCCACAGGGCAGCACTGTGAAGTTGGGAACTTCTCCATCCTGCAATCCACTGACACCAAATGCACCTTCCAGGGCTGGGCCTTGTTCTTGTCCACACCTGTGTTCACAGACAAGGGAAACATCCATTTCACCATAGTTGTTACTGCCAGCATCTTTTCTGGTATCCGTGCAGCTCCCCACACCACCCCAGTTAATTCAGTCTTTCCAGATATCCCCAAGATGCAAAAAGCCGAGCAGAGCTGACCAGAGCTGACCAGAGCTGACCAGAGCTGACCAGAGCTGCCAGCCCCAGGCAGGAGGTGTCAGAGTAAATCCTGGACCTACAACACCTCAGTTCAGTTTGCCTTTTGCAGAAAGGCAAAACTCCAAAGAGCTTGGCTGGTTTTGAAGGACCTAGAAAAGCAAGGAGAGATAGGACATCTCAAATAAAAGACTTATTTTCCCCTAGGCGTGTCCAGAAGAGGATTCAAAGCATCCCTCTGCCCCTTTGGTGATCCGACCTCCTTGGCCAGACTCAGGTAAATCCCCAGTGTCCAAATTACACCATAAAATGTGGCTTCCACCTGTTCTGACAGCAGCTGAGTGGGGTGATCCCACCACTCAGCAAGCATTAAGGATACCTGCAACTAAGAGTAAGAGGCAGCACAAGGAGGACAAGTAGAAGAGGCAGTGTAAAACAGCTGAGTAAAAGAGCTTAATCCTCTGCCTTCCCAGCCCTGGGACTGGAAATGTTCGGGAACAGCTGGAGCTGTGTCAGGGGAGTTTGGATGTTGGGAAAGTTCTTCCCCCAGAGGGTGCTGGGGTGCTCAGGGTGGGATTTTGGGGTGCAGGGACTGGACTGGATGATCCTTGTGGGTCCCTTCCAACTCAGGGTATTCCCTGATTCATCACTGAAGAGTTGCACAGTTCTATTAGCAAAGCATTAAACAATTCTCTTGCAGGAAACAACACAATAAACAGGCAAACGAAGAAAAAAAACCAGCCAGTTCTTTTTCCTGAGAGCACAGCCCCTCTTCTCAAGTGTCTTCTTTGGATTGTGACATAAACAAAAAAGCAGAAATACCTCAAATAGACAGAGTTATTTTTACCTCTTTTTATGCTGGTCCTGTGGCTCTTTCTAGATGGTTTGTGGGGTTTTTCCTACTTCTTCCCATGTGATAAGATGCATCATTTGAAGGACAGCAACCAAACCAGTTCTTCCTACTCTGAAGAAAGGCAGCAACTGCGCTTAGAATAAAAGATTGTTAGGCAGATTTGAAGTGTCAATCAAAGCCTATCTCTGAAAAAAACATTAGTCCAGGCAGCTCCCCACACCACCCCAGTTAATTCAGTCTTTCCAGATATCCCCCTGAGCTGCAAAAAGCCGAGCAGAGCTGACCAGAGCTGCCAGCTACAGGCAGGAGGTGTTAGAGTAGATACTGGACCTAATTCAGCTTAGGTCAGTTTGCCTTTTGCAGAGCAAAAGACTGTGATTATCAAGTCCAGAGAAGCAAATCCTGTCTCCCAGGCTTTGAGAAGCAAAGCTGTGCCTTTTACAGAACGAGGGGCATAGATGTGGGACTCTGTTGCTCAGCGTGTCCCATCTCCAGTGGCACACATCCACTTCAGCACTATTATTTTAACTTTAATTATTATTTATGACTACGCCCAGAGCAGTGTGAGGCACTTTCCAAGCACTCAGGAAAGCACTGGCTCTCCTCCAAGAAATTCGTTATTTCAGGACAGACAGACACACATGGCCAAGTGGCAGAAGTGCTGACCCAACAGCTCCAGCTCTCCACAAGTGCCTGCCTTGTTGGCTGACCTTGGAAAACTCACATTCCTTCTTCCCGTGCTCAGTCCCATCCCACTCTTTGCCCATCCCAGTTGCTCGGGCTGAAAGATGTTCAGCTCTGACCATGTTCATGTTTTTGTCTTAGAATCTCTTTCTGAGCAAAGTCTAAGTATGTTCTAGCAGGGAATAGTTTTGTTCTTTGGCAAAATGAAAAATTCTATTTTTCATAGCATTTTGTCAAATGTTTGTGTTGGAAACAGAAGAATCCAATGTTTTCTCATGGCCAAAAAAAACAGAAAATGAAGATTTGGGGCATTTGGTAACAGTCGCCAGTCACTGGAATTTTCTGGGGAAGGTAGAGATTAGTGAAACATCCATTCTTTTTCCTGAAAATAAGTTTGAACCTAAAAATCAAGTTGTTCTGTGAGTAAGGACCTGGTGAAACCTGTTCTTCCTCTGATTTGTATTACAACTGCTTTTTATTTCTTCCTTTCCTGGTGCTCCCAGCTTACTGCAATATCCTCAGGGCACCCGATGCCCTCCAGACCTTCCCAGCAAAATCCTTGGCTGTTCCAGCAGCTTCTTGCTTTGCAGGGGAGGGGTAGCAAGTGCAGGGGCTGGTCTGAAGCTGGGCAGGAACTGACTGACCATTCATATCTAAATGCCAGCTGGTCATCTGGCTGCTGCATCCCAAAATAGGCAGGGAGCAAGAGGTGTAATTGCCTTCCCTTCAACAGAATATTAACTTAAATGTCTCTCTTCTATCCAGCTGCTGTTTGTTCATGAAAATTGCAGGACTCTTGGGTCTGTGAGACCTCTCTCTTTCCATCAAATCGGGTTGAATCAGGTCGGCTGGTTCAGAAGTTATTGGAGTGGGGCAGAGCGGGGGCCAGCCACAGAGAGAAGAACAACGCAAGGAGGCTCATTGCCTCCAAAATGAGGCAGTTTTGGTGAAACTGTGGGTCCCTGAGATCAGGTGAGGTGGTTGCTGTAACAGAGCCCAACCAGCTCCTGTCCTTTGGGCATACAGGGGCTTGCCAAGCTCCAGGACTGTCTCCAGTGCACTTCTCACTTACCTGCTGTACAGAGCCTCTAACCTGAAATGGGGCTCCACTGTATAAAAAGTGTTCTGAAGCCCAGGCAGTCCATAACCTGAGTCATTTACAGCTGGATGGACAGGGTGAAAGGGAAAAATAATTATCTCACACTTTCATGTAGGAAAAGAAAAGCCAATTCCAGCAACTTACTGCAGAACGCTGAGGACGAGCCAGAAGGAGGCTCAGATGTCCATGTCCCCATCTAGGGCCCTAAGCAAAGTCCACCTCAGCTCCTCCTCGCTCCCTTGCCCAGGCAGAACTCCCCTTTCCTGGGCGTTTCACTGATTCATTCCTCTCAGGAGCTGAGTCAGTCCTGCTCCAGCTGGGACCATGGCATGCTGATGAGGAAACACTATTTGTTGTTTCCTTCGGGTTAATTATTCATGGGCACCATGCTGAAAACACTTGGAGCTGCTTTCTGAACAGGCATGCAGGGAGGGACTTACCAACACTGGTGGCCAGGCTGCCTTCCCATGGGCAAGCTCTCTTCCATCTGCTTCCCTTCAGCCCTTGTCACACTCCCCGTCTCTCATGGCTTTGGCCGTGCTCTTTGGCATTATCTGAACGAGAAAGAGGCAAATATGTGGAGCACTATAGAGATGCAATCAAAAACGGCATTTGACCAGGCAGGCACTGACTCTGACATGTGGAGAATGTAAACCTCACCCTCTGACTGGCTTTGTTCTTCTGTCACACTGTGTAACTCAGAATAAGCCACTTGCAGGGTTTCAAACCTGTTTATCCTTCCACAGAAGATGCCTTCACCCTCCTTCCGAAATCCACAACAGTCTGGGAGCCTTTTTCTCACAAGCAAGGCTCTTCCCCTTTAGTGCCTGCTCCTGGAAATCCATTTTTCCTCTTAGAACAAGGGTGGTCTGTAGCTTTAGGAGTACTTTGAGAATGTTTGCAGTAAGACAGAGCTTGAATTACTCTCAACCCATTCACCCTTAGGCATTACCACTAAATGGAGGCTTTCTGGGGTTGTGGGTCCATGCACATTTTCTGACAGGGTCCAGACCCTCCATAGAAGGCCTAAACTTAGCAAAAGTAGAATTATTTTCTAAGTTACTCTTCTGAAAACCCTTAGAAATCACCCAGTGCTATCCCCTGGGGTCTCCAGAACAGAGCCTAAAGCTCTTCCGAGTTTGTAGAGGTACCTCTTCAGGGCTGGGATTTGCTTGGAGAGCTCATTATCCCACCTTGGACTGCAACTGGGGTTCTCGTGGCCCACAGCAACTCTACCAGGTGAGGCAGCGGCAAATATTTCATCAGGTCTTAGAGAATTTCAAAGTCTATGGGGTGGGAGTTTTTCCTGTGCTCTAGCAAAGGATCGGTCTAGTGAGGCTGATATCAGCCACTGGTTGGGTTTTCTGTAAAACCCAGAACCCAATTCAGATTTCAGTGCTTTCTTCTTCACTTGAAATTTCAGGGGATTTTGATAGCCAAGGGTTTTCTGTAAGCCCACCCTGTATCATATCTGTCCTATAAAACACCGTAACACAGGAGGGGGGATTTATCCCAACTGGGCAGAATCTTCACCTGATATAAATCAGCACAACTACAGAGAAGTCCAGGAAGCTGGGCCACATCACACCAGAAAGAAACCTACTTTGGAATGTACCTCCCATTCATTAATTCCTTGCCTAGAGCCAAGACAGACCCCTGGGGACGTATTAGCTCAGTTTCATCTACTGCAATCCCATGCAACTGCACAGGGAGGAATTCAAATCCTGTGGACCACATTCTCTATCGATGCAACCCTGTGTTTTTGTTAAATGAGCTTCTTGGGCTGAACAATAAGTAAATGAGATAAATACAGGTGTGACTGTCTGGCCCGTGTGCTGTGAGGTGTCAGCAGAGGTAACTGCACCAGTGCTTTCAGAACTTAAAAATCACTTAACTGAGTCCCCCAGCAGAGAGCTTGGCCCATGAGTAAGTAATCCACATAAATACTACCTTAGCCACTGAGATGCAGTCAGCCCCCCCACCTGGCTGTTGCCTCAGTAACACATCTCTAGCAGGATATTTTTAAGCCAGTATTATTTATCTGGTAGGTGGAAGCAGACCTGTTAAGGCCATACCAGGTCAGCATATGTCTAAGCATGTACTGAAGAACTTAATTAGTTCTCCCTGAGAAGAGAGACTCCCAGCGCTATTTAAAGGATCGTTATCCTACTGCGAGATGCCCAGAGCCTGCTGCTAGGCTCAGCTTAGCAGGGCAAGGCTGTAAAAGTTGGATGGGGGTGAAAAGTCTCCCCCTCCATGCTGAGGAGTAATTGCTGAGCAACCACAGGAGCAGGAGGGTCAGTGCAAAGGGCAGGCAGCACAAAACCACACTGAAACTCAGAGTGAAGAACTTACTTCAGGTCTGAGCTTTCAGGGTCTAACTGTGTAGGTCCTACTTTTTTTTTTGTTTCTAGAGGTTCCACCTCACCTGCTGTGCTTGGTGACTGCGTCCCAGGCAATTCCAGTGAGCAGGGTGATAGGATGGTGATGTAAGTGTGGAGTGAGCCACTGCTGAGTGCCTGTCAGCGTCCTCACGTCACCACAGAATCAAACGTTTAAAATGTTTTAAAGGAGTTTAGCATCAGCTGAACTGGACCTTGTGCAAGTGGCTCAGCCATCGTTTTCATTTACAGTTCCAAAAATTCAGACGTTGTAAACTGAATGCCAAGAAGGGAATGCAATGGGCTCCCTGAGGACAGATGGGTTTATTATTCTGGCAGGAGGTAAAATATCCACCCTTGAGTGGATGGACCTTTGGAAAACTAGACTGAGCAGCCTCTGAAGAATAAAACAGGTTCCCAAGCATGTCAAAGCTTCTAGAAGGACTGGACTCACAAGGGACACTGAGGCTGGATTGCAGGAGAGGGAGGAACCTGGACATGCTTATTTTGACCTAAGAGTGCCTACGATACACACCGTGGACCTTGGTCTGCTCTTGGAGCTGTCAGGAGTTGTTCCTAGATGAGTTGTTATGGTAACTGAGCTAATGCCTGAGATGGATGCTTTCAGGTGGCTCCAGGCCAGAAAATCAACACCAATAGATTCCAGATAATAGACTTCTGCTGAGCTCAGTGCTGGTGTCTACTTTATTTAACCTATTCACCAATGACTTCCTGAACTCCATTCTCCAGGAAAGCCATGGATGATGAGAGAAGCTGCCTGGCCTCAATGAACCACAGCTTCCAAAAGGCTGAGGGGGCCCTGTTCTGTGGCTGAGTCTGTGCCAGTAAATCAAATGTGCCTGGGACATCCTCCTGCATTTAGAGGACAGCTGGCACAGAATGGCCAAGGTTTTCCTATTAAATTCTTACTCTCCAAACCTGCATGGACAGATCCAGGCATCCCATGAGGAGCAGTCCCTGGCCCATGCTGGCTCCTGAAATGCACCTGGACTGAGCCAAAAATTGCAGTGTAATACTCCATCAATGTAACAGAGAGAAGTCAAGGCACTGCTTAATTTATCAGCACAGATCTTGCCTGGGTGACTGCTAGAGGAGACTGCGCAGGAGAGGAGCCTGGAACCAAGAGCAAAGGCTCTGTCAGTGTGCTTATACCACACACAGATCAGCTGGAGCTGCCCATCCCTGGCACCCTGGGCATGTTTGGGGATCACTCTGGATCAGCCACTGCCATCCTCCAGCTGAAATAGCTCACAGGCTAAGTCATGGGATCACCAGTTCAAGGCAATATTCCTCCATCTCCCACTGAACATCCAAACACAGCCAGCGGATGATCAGCAAGGAGCAGCTGACTCCACATGCCCAGCACTGCTGCTCGCTGCCCCGTGGATTGGTGCTCCCCAGCACACAGCCAGCAAAGAGCTTCTGGCAGACAAAATTCGGGCAGAGTCGTGCCAGTTCCAGAACTCCCACGTCACCACCAGACCAGCTGAGCAGCTCCCTGCTCTGGGGCCCTGCGCCACCTCTGGAGCCAGACAAACGGGTTCTGCCGTGGTGTGGTCCACAGTGCCAGGACTGGTCCTGCCTTGGGCGCTTGGGACAGCTTATTGCATGCCCATGGATGCCTTTGCATCCGTGCTGGGTGGCTGTTCTGCTCATGCCAACACTCACTGCTGCTCTCCTGTTAGGCACTGAYGGCTTGAACACCACATGCTGGCCCATGGYCACTGAGCTGGGGCATTTCTCTGCTTGTTCATTCCCATTTCAACTCTTGCTTTGCTTGTTTTACCCACTGACAAACCATGTTATTGTAGTATGTCACTCTCTAGGGCAGAAACTGTTTTTCAGCGAGTTCTTTGCTCAGCCTGTACTGCAACAGAATTGCAATTTCAGTCAGCACAGCAGTACTGTGATTAACAGGCTCTGCACGAAGGGGAATTGCATCCTAGGTGGATGTGGGATTTGCAGTTCTGGCCAGCCCATGTGTTTTCCCAGGGCGAGAGGTCATGTTGACTGATCTCCAAAATGGCTTGCTCGAACTTTTAAACATTAAGGTCTAAATAAATTTTCAGCATTAGCTGGTATGTTGATCCCTTTCCTGCCAAGCTGCCGCCTTAAGTGAATTTTTATGACTAAGTTACAAACCCCAGAAAATACGAGCAAGAAGTGGAAATGCTGACTTGGCCTTTGCTAAATGCCAATTATCTACAAAGGCATTAAGAGGGGAGGGGTAGATGAAAAATAGGGTCATTTTCATGTTTTCTCTGGTTCAAAGCAAACTGTCCCGTGAGCCCATTGTAGGAACACACAGCATGCAGAGTGACCATTAATATTTATAGGCACGACACTGAGCTGCAGACCTTGGCAATCCCAGCAACTCCACTCTTGGAATTAATAGCGCTCTGTTTGGCTGGTACCACAGTACAAAAGAGTAAGAAGGAGACATTCAGACTGTTAGGGAGAACTGAAGAAGTAGATGCTTGCCTCTGATGTGGAGGGTCCATTCTTCTCTGAGTTGGTGAAACACTAAAACCAACTCTTAAATCCTTAGGACTGCAGGCCAAATGCAGCACTGTATTTTCACTATTCTCTCTGCTCCTAGACAGTCCCAACAGTGCATAGGTGACTCTTGTTATAATCCCCACGGTTATTCACTGTTTCCCAGCCGATACAGAGCAGTGTATTTCCAAAGACACTATTGGATTTATAATGCCTGGATGTATAAAACCTAAAGATCTGCCTGAGTAATCTTAAGACTCAAATTGGTACTGTAATCTCAGTTACAATGCAGCCTTCTCCAGCTCTGTATTTCCTAAGTCCCAGTGGCAGTGAGAGAAAGGCATCTAAAATCCTCTAAAACCTTTCTGTGCTGAAGACCTGGCAAGGAGCTGAGTCACAACCTGCCCTCAGCCCAGGACTGTCCCATGCAGGGCGGTGACTGCCCAGCCACACATGAGCACATCTCAGAAATATCTAAGGGAGAAATATCCTCCTATAGCTCAGTCACCCCAGGAACCTTTAGAGAAATGTGTCCTCAGTGTCTGGGCATTTACATGCCACAGAAAACCCTTTGGGAGTGGGTGAAGGAGACATGACTTCAGGTAGAGACTGGACACTCTCCACATTACACCCAGCCCTGGAAAAAGCAATAGGAGACAGGCCAAGGGTGTTTGTTTAGGAACCAGGAAGGTTTGCAGGAAATCCAAGGAAAAAATATTAGAAATCTCACTCCCTTTTTAAAGTACTCACAAAAACTGAGCTGGGACTTTGATCAACAGGCTCTAGAGTATCAAAAATGTCCAGTGACTTCATCTGGGCCCTCTGAACTCAGCACACCAGCGCAGGATCTCCTGGTGAGTTTTTACTCGTCCCACTTCTGTAGCATGTGGGAAGGTGCACACTTCACTATGGAAACCAGGCATCTGCCAAACAAGCATCAGTATGTTCACTCAATCAACTCAGACCCTCCAAATCCTTTTTTACTCTCAAAAAATTCAGACTGTAAAAATTAGGAAAATAAATAATGGAAACAACAAAAAATAGAAGTGCTTCTGCCATTAAAAACCAGGTGAAAAGGAGGAGCTGAGCCAAGTTAATCAGAGAACTGAAATGAGATGTTGGAGAAAGAGGCCGTGGGTGACTTGGGGTTTGCAGTTAGCTGAGTGATGTGAAATCTCTTGTGTCTGGCAGAGCTCTGAAAGGAAACGCTTTATTAAATCTTCTTTGTGTGAGATTTCAAGCTGCCTCTGGACTGGAAAATAGGACCATTCCAGTATGTGGGATATAATCAGGAACTGAAGTCTTTAGTGCAGGTTTTTCTGCAGAGGAAACTCTGATCAGCACAGACACATAACTCAGAGGGCTCAGGATTGAGAAAGATGAATTAGACACTACATACCCACAACATAGCTCTTCTACCCAGTATCCCCAAAATGCTTCACTGAATTAATCATGCTGGCAGCAACAACCAGGCATTAGGAAAGACAGTGCAGGTGGGCATAAATTCACCACACTGAATCAAAACTGTCCTGTGGGCCAGTGAGTCCGAGCTCCATTATCTCAGCTTTCATCCCCACCAGAACATAGTGCTTGCCGTGATTGATCTCCCATGCACTGGCTCTCCTGGGAGTCTCTAGTCTCACACTCTGGTCTCACCGTACTTTCTGCTGAGATTCAGACACATTTTGGGAGCTGCAGCCTCTTGCCATCCCTGTCCAGCACTGCTCGTGCTTTGCTGGCAGCTCGCAGCTCTTCTCCTGTCACAGCAGGACTGTGCCACCCAAAAATACCTGCAGAAAGGTTTTACTACAAAGAAGGGGGGAGACACAGGCACAACAGAGAAGGAAAAGTGAGAGGTTCCCAGAACACTCTCCCAGGTCACACAGTCTCCCCTGCCCTTTTTCCTGTCATGTCTCTCCCTCTGTGCTTGGCAACATACCCAGGAAAATGAGACCTGACCAGAGACAGGACACAAAGCAGCGAGCAGATTTCTTCCTCTGAACCGCTTATTTCCCAGCACAGCATGTCTGGATATGAAGAGCCTGGAGTCCCAATCCTGCTGGAAATGGCAGGATTTGAGCTCCTGGTCTGCATTCTGCAAACCCCGACAAGAAAGTGTCCCAAGGGGCTGAGACACAGCGAGCATTCCCCTTCCTTGGCACTGCCCCCCGGCAGACCAGCTCCTCGCCTACCTTTTATTGCTGACAAGGAGGAGGACAGAACCATTCTGGATATTGGCTTCTTTGAGAGTCTCGTGCTCCTCGAGCTGCCTGGAGTTGTAATAAAATGTCTTCTTCCAGGAAGTGATGCCCTCCCGGACCAGGAGAGCCCGCAGGTCCATCACCGTGTCCCTGGGCCTGACCGTCAGGGGCATCATCAGGTCCTCATCAGCCAGGTGCACCTTGATGTGGTACCTCTTCCACCGAGAAAGGCTCCTGCGCAGCGTGTCCATCCTGCCCAGCTCAGCAGGGCACAGCTCAGCATCCAGCTGCCAGCTCGGCAGAGCAGGGATGTGGCTCTGAAGAGGCTGGCTGCTGCTGCAAACAGCTTCAAACGTCCTGCCAAACCTGTTTCTCCCAGTTGCCACGCTGCATGCTTCACATTCCAGGGAAGAGCTCACCGGGCTCCATGAGCCTGCTGGCTGGGAAACATCTCCATGAATCATTTCCACACACCCCTAAATCCCATCATAATTACAGTGTCTTCACGAAGTACTCTTCATTCCAGTGGCTTGAAGAGGACTTTTAAAGCTGGATCTCCACAGGCATTAGAAATGTGGGTGCATGTGAGAAATGAATGGGCTTAGCAACCTCATGTCTCCTGCTCTAAAAAGCTGCCAGCTGGAGAGAAGATCAGTTAGCAAAGCAGGCATCTAACAACCTCACAGCTATTTAATATGGCTGCTTTAATGAAGAAAAGTACAGCTGCATAGTGACAAATTCCTCACAGAGGAGAGCCACAGCACCCTGATGAGCTAGAGCCTGGCTGTGTGAACACCTCTGAGCATTGCAGTGCAGATTCCCTCAGGAGATCTACACAGTTCACAAACAATCTGGGACCCTCCAGAAGGGGTAGGACTCGTTCACTCCTCATCATACCCTCAGATATCTGATACTGACTCACGTGAGCTCCTCGATGCTTCATCCACCCAAATTCCTCTCCCTTTGCATCGCTGTCTAATTGCAGGGCTGATTGCATCCTGTGCAACTCGTGAGTGGGATCAGCAGCACAGGGCTGCAGGCACAGCAGGCAGACAGGTGGCACAAAGAGGAACCAGCCCTACTTTGGGAAATACAATGCCACCTCTGAAAGGAAGGAGTTGATGTCAGCCACAGGCTGTAATTGACTGATCCTGCAAGGCAGACTCAGGCAGTCACAAGATGATACTTCAGAGCAAACACCATGAAGATAAGGAAGCCTTTTTTGCTCTTTTTCTCAAAAAAGATCAAGTCACCCTCTTATCTTGTAGGTAACTTTTCTGCAGCCCATATTACAGGCATTAATTCCCTTGTCCATTCTCCCCAACACAGACCAGCATTTTCAGACCAAAGCACTGCAAGACAGTTGAGTTCAGGGTCTGCTCTTCAATAAAAAGGAGCTGTTCTTGCCTAGCAGATAACGAGACAGTCTGATTTTCAGATAAGGCAGCAGTCAGCTCCCATTGAGAATAAGAGAAGTGTCCACTCTCCCATGGGGGAGCAAGGAGGTTTCCACCTTTCTTCCACGCCTGCCTTTTCCCTCCCCAGCACATTATGTCTCTGCCAAGAACAGCAGCAAATATCTTCACTTATACCACAGGCAGTGGGCACTTGAGAAGAACTAAAGCTTCCACTTGCAACATTTTCTTTTCAACTTGGGTCACTCCAATGATATGATTGCTTTGGTGGGGTTTGGGATTCTTGGGTCCCGGTTCTGCCACTGAGCAGCTGCAAAGGCTTGAGATGAGTCATCTCATGCCTTGGTGTTTCTGTTAGCTCACCCCATGAGTGCAGGATGGTGTAACACGTGTTCATTAAGCACCTTGTGGGAAACAGGAACTTCGTTTAGCACAGTCATGGTTTGGCAGCATTTAAGGATGCCTGGATCTACAAAAATGCCAATAACCTTGACGAGAGAACAACGCTACCCCTATTAGAGATGGAGAAGCTGAGAGATAAAGCTGTTATAACCAAGAAAAGGCAAAAGGTCAGGCTCTGGTCCCCATGTTCAGGTACCTCAGCGAGGGGTCTCATTTTCAGAGACCTACAAAAACACTCCAGCCCAGGGCCCGGTGATTCCTTCTCCATTGAGGTGACATTCTTTTAGGGAGCCAAACTTCATCTCTGGTGTAAAGCCAGAGTCTCAGGGGTACAGAAAAGGTCTGATCCAATTCCCAGAGCCATCCAAGGGCAGACTCTCATTGACGGCAGCCAGAGCTGGAACAGGCCCCAGACACAACGTGGTCTGAGAGCTCTGGCCAACAGGATTTGCCCAGTGAGTGCCAAGGAGAGCATAAGGCATTCTCATTTCAGCAGAGCCTGTCTGGTGTCAGCAGGTCCATCAGCTCCATCCTTCTAGCATACGTGACAGCCTGACAGTTGCCAAATACCTCCCTCAGACACCTTTCAGACAGATCCTGTTTATTTTTAGGACAGTTCTTTCCCATCAAGGCTCAGATGCAAATCATTATAGAGAAAGCGGGGATGGTGGCAGGAAGAAAGCAGCTATTATTTTTATTTCTTTGCCTATGATGCAGTTGCAAACTTTCCTGATGTACCCCCATCTGCCCACATTGGGACCTTCATTTTATGAAAAGGGATGATATCCTAGCCTATGAAAGCAGGATAAGGAGAAGCACAGCAGTGAAGTCGCTTATGAAATATTGAAGCAATGAAATCCTCACTGGAAGGTGTGAATGTCTAATGCCAGTTTCAATTAATTCTGGATTTTTCATTAAACCACTATTAAAAGCAAGAGGGCAGGAGAAATAAGGGGAATTGACTTGAGCAGTATATTAAATACCTTAGTTTTGCTTGAGGAGGTTTTATTATCTGTCCAAACCAATTATTTCACCAGCTCCTGATGGTTTGTGGGCTAAACAGAGGTATAGGGTAAAGTTCTAGATGGTCTTTCCTCAAAGTTATTTTAATTTCTGTCCCCTACCCTGCACCTGTCTCTGGTGATGTCTCTGGTATGTCACACCTGGAGGATAAGACATGGTGTCGGCGTTCTGGGAATCCATAATAAAGTGTTACTATGGCATTATTTACAAATCAAATAAAAACTTGTTGACTTAAGCTTTTCCCCATATCGAGGGCAAACAAAAGGCATGCAAATATTCAGAGACATTCATTAGGAAAGCCTGAAAAGCAATTTAAAACCCAAGTGGGCTGTGATTTTTTTACGGACTGAAGAAATAAAGCAAGACCATTTATAAAATGTCTCCTCTTCTGTTCTCAGAGCTTCCTTACTTCATTGACTAGAGCAAAAGAGAGACGCCTGCCTAAATTAAATTCTTTGTTAAGACGTCTTCGTTAAGACGTCTCAGGATGGTTGAGATGATCTTGGGTCTTATAACTTCTCATAATGACAGAATAGAGATATTCATCTCATATCATCTGGGTGGGTTTTTGGTGGGGCTGTTTGTTTGACGCTGTTCTGCTGTTTGCTGTGCTGCTCTCCTCGAAAAGGGCAACAGAGAAGTGGGATGCTGCTCAATAAGAAAATTAAGGTTTCTATAAGGAAATAAAAGATTCAATATGGAAATAAAGGTTTCTTGCTACCAGGAAATAAAGAAACCTCTATTTCCTGGTAGCAATCATAGGGAAACTGAAACATCTGGGAGAAATCTGATCCTGATTCCACTTGCAGAATCTGTAAGTCTTTGAGGAAATCGCTCAGCAGCGCTGTTCTGCCAAGGCAGACCCTTTGCTGATCCCTGAAGCCCCCTGATCCCAGGACTTGTGGTCAGTAGTGCTGAACACTAAGGCTTTTCCTCTGATGCTCTTTGGGGTGATTTTGCATTTGGAAGCAGAGAGAGAACAAGGGATGGAGTATGAGAGGTGACCAGACTTTACACCTGCACTTCTACAACACTGGGTACCAAAGAGGGGCTTTTTGTCAGACTCCCAAAAGATTCAGTTCAGCTGGTGGGCACATTACAAATCCTCAGTCCAATATGCAGCTGTCACCTAATTCATCAGTGCCTCAGATACCTCAGGTGATGAGGCAGCTTAAGGCACTGGTATTTCTATTTCTGAAGTACCAGAGGCCCCAGCCAGAGCTGTACCATCACGTGCCAAGATGAGCAAGGCCTTTCCTATCACTCAGTGCTTTACTCCTCCTGAGATGTGCTTGGTTATGAAATGATTGGGCTCACTTTGGATGTCAAGTTACATCTACAGCAAATGAACAAAGAGCTAATAAATGATTAATAAATGCTGAGAGAAATGAGTAATTAAATGCAACAGCTTTTTAGAGTTCAATGGATAAGCACAAAATATGTAAGCCCAAGTGATAACACTTTCTCCTGATATAACTTATCTGCAGCACACTGCTCACGTCTGCAAGAGGGCTTAGGAACACTATTAACTTCTTGTGCACCAGGAAAAAAGAGCCTTTCTGTGATAGAGGAGCACTTCTCCTGGGGATTAAGACAAAATCCTCTTTGTTTAGACATTTTAAGTCCGGAAAAGCTGGAAGGTGCTTACTTTAATGTGTATGGGATGTATGACTGTCAAGTGGAGCCCCAACCTCCCATTCTTGCCTGGCATGGGGGAAAGTGCCAACCTCTTCCTGCCCTGTTCTAAGCCACAGCCAGGAGTTCTTCATCTGCTCCACCAGTATCAGATTTTTTAAAAAGGTGGTACTGTCATTCTTTCTGCTACAAATGAAGATTTCCGCCACTAACACAGCTGAAGTCACCAAGTAAAGCAGATCCTGCTGCAAGTATCCAAATCAGATTCCAAAAGGCCCTACAACTACTCTGGCCAGCTGCCCAGGAAAAATATTGCACTGCTGGGAGTTGGTGGACTGTTTGGCATGGAACTGAACTTCAAACAGGCTCCAGGGAAAAAAAAAAAAAAAGTATTTATATTTCATTTTGAAGGAACACAAATGAATCTGCAAGTTTTCTGAGCAAAAGTTGGATGTGAGTTGGTGACATTTTCTGGTGGAAAAGGCAATGTGAAGGAAAAAAAACCTGGTTATACACATGTTAAATGAACCAGTCAAGTGCAGACAATGGAAAAACTGAAAAAATTGATATGGAGGAAAGCATTTTGTGGTGGTAGCTATTTCTCACTGCAGTTCTTTATAACTTCCCAGATGGGAGATTCATGACCCTCAGAAGTCTGTATCCTTGGGGTTTGGCCTGAGGCAGCCCATGACTCACTCACCTGAGAGGGTTGGCTATGAGCTGAGAAATATGCAAGACCACAAAATGGTGGTGGAAACAGCAAAACAAAAGACAAATGAGTCAACTGCTGGAAGAGCAAAAAACCCCAAACCTCTGCACACAAAGGAAGGCCTGGATGGAGAGAGCCAATGTTTGTGCCACTGAGGACTCAGAGGAGCTGCCATCCCAGGCAGTCAGCTCCATTTCTTTCAGGCAAAACAAATTCAGGTGCCTCACTCTTCAAAAGTGAGATGGGCAGAAATAGAAGATTTAGGCTCTATGAGCTATTCCAGCTGCAGCACCATCATTTTCCAGAGGCTCAAGGAAGAGAGAATCTGTGGATCTGCATTGCCATCTAATGGCAAGGGAGAGCTTGAAGCACTGGCTGTGGCCCAGCAATGGGCTGGAACAGTAAAAAACAAGGAGGAGATGGCCCACAGGGATAGTCCTTGGCTCTAACTGCAAATCCTGTCTCTGCAGCTGAAAGGTCTCACCGATGAAGACCAGTATAGAGAAAAGAAGGGCAACCAAAATCTTCCGGTAGAGACTACCGATTCCTTCTTTTCCAGAATCCTCTCCATTCTGTATTAGCCATAAATATCAGCATGCATTCAGGGTGGCATTTGCTTTCATCTGCTGCACCCAATTCTGGCAGTGAGACAAACTTCCCAAGTAGGTGTATACTTCAGGTATTGAGTGAACTCTGCCATCCTATTCTAAACAGTGTAAAATTCATTATCTCAGGTGTTCAAAGACCTGCTGGGAAATGCAGGTAACTGGGACCATTGAAGAAAAGAGGTAGATTTCCCTTGGGTCTAGGCATAGGAAAAGCAGATCTACTATCTTCATCACACTCAGCCCAGTACCTTGTGTTTGTCCGAGGTCAGTAATAGATCCTTAATGAGAACTTGTTTTGGGTTGGTAGTGGCACACACACTGGGAAGGGCAGAAGGAGAGCACCCTGCAGGGAGAGCCCACAGAGCAAAAATTCACTGAGATGTGAGGGTTTACAGATCTTGTCATTTAAAAGGAAATGTCAGGAAGAGACAAGTTTGATGCTCAGTCTAGTGACACCTTTTTTACTGATACATAATATTATATAGTTTCAACAACAGAAAGTTTACAAGTGAGGCGATTGTTAGGAGATAATGAAGGAATTTGGTAAAGGATTGTAAACAGCTTCTTTCTTCTAGCCTTGATACATGCAGCTTTGTATATCAGAAGTTGAAGCTCAATCAGTGTGAAAGAGGGGGAGGAGATCTTTTACAAAGTTTGGAGCAGGAGAAACTGGGGGATATGAAGTGTCTGTTTTTCTCAGGTATGTTGTGGGTCTCAGCTAACTGCTGGGCCACAAAAAAGGAGTAGGGATTGACAGCAGAGAAAATGTTGAGACCTGCCAACTTCAGGCCACAGGTCTGACCACCCCCAGCCTGTTCAGATGCCTGCTGTGACAAGCTTCCCATGCAGCCAAAGGAATCAGCACACTCTCCAACAATCCAACTTCATTTCCTTCTGGTATCCTCTCATATTTATACACCAACCTTGCCAAGCTTTGCTCACCCCAAACAATCCCTCAGAAAGAAAAGGAAAACCAAAGGAATTCTTACAGCCCCTAAAGCACCTTCCTGCCTGCCTGAAACAAAAAAACAAAACAAAACAAAACAAAACAAACAAACAAACAAACAAACAAACAAACAAAAAAGAAAAAAACTGTTTAGGGTGTTCTTCCTTCTCTCTTGGTTGCTCACTGTTTCCCAAGCTAATGAAAACCAGAGGCTGTGGGACTGACGGGATTATCATCACTGAATTCTTCAGGCGTTTCTCTCCAGTTCATGAAGCAGGGAAGGGAAGAAGGGCATGTACCTGGCTGAAGGGCTACAGAGGGTGACATGTTTCTTGATGTTCCTTTCTAAATGTGGCTCTGAGTTACGCAACAGAGTTGATTAGAAAAATTGTGTTCCTGCAGTTGAAATAGAAAGGAAAAAGAATCCTGTTTGGTGTTTGCTTCCCCAGCCCTGACTCTGTCTGCCCAAGCCAGTGGCAGGAAGGGGCCTGGTGAGATGACTGGAAAACCACACTTGTATCATAGAAATTATGAAGAGGCTGTGAGAGCAGCCACAAGAACAGCTCAAAATGCACATCTAATGACACAAGCAGCTGCTGTCCCAAGGAGCAGCACACACAGCCTTGTATCAGCGTCCATTCCACAAGCTCCTACATGTGCTGGGTCAAACAGGGCTAACACAGTCCTTCCCACCCTATTCCCTCCCCTTGTGTCTTCAAACTACATCCCAAAACTTGCTCCTCTGAGTCAGAGAGCCTGTGGCACATCCAGCCTGGTGGCACGCAGGTGAAACAGCTCTGAAGGCAGGATGGCAGCAGCATGGCTGAGGGAAGGAAGCCCTAAAGGAGCCATAACACACAGACAGCTGGTTTGAATGGACAGGAGCAGTGTGAGCTGGACCACTGGGTTGCAGCCAGCTGAGAAAAGTTATCAAAGGTGTTATCTTGTCCCAAAGCCATCTGGAGGGGATCACAGGGCTGTGCTGGAAAGGCGGCTGCAGCACGGCGGTGGCTGCCGTGCCCCTGTGTCTTGTGGTCACCCTGCGGTCACCGGCACTGACCGGCACTCTGCTCAAGCAGCAAACTCCGAGGGCAGGACAGCGACGAGAAGTGCAAATGATTGTGATTAACATGGTTTATTGGGCTGTAATGACATTTCTCAAGGTTTGGAAACACTGATAACACAATGCTTCACCCCTATATTTAAACCTGCTCCAGGCTGAGGCCCTATTGTGATTTTATCTTCCACTGTTCAAATCACAGAGTAGCTTAAAAGTCATTGCAATTGGATTTTTAAAAATGCCTGGGGGCCACCTTGCTGCAGAGCTACCCGGAAAAAGCACCTTTAATTATGTGAGTTGTTCAGAAGGATACAGGTGCACACCAAGCACCAGCACCCGTTTACAAGCAAAGACTGTACCCAGAGCTGTTAATTTTTTATTTTTTTTTTTTAAAGTCAAACAAAACCAAGAAAAGAATGGGGGGAAAACGGGTAAAATACACCCAGAAAAGAAGCAGGCCCCAGTGACTCCTCCGGCCGGGATCCGCTGCCGTTCTCCGGCCGGGCTGGGCCCCACAGCCCACAGCGAACCCAGGCCCGCCCGCCGCCATCTTGACACCGCCTCAGCACCGCCCCTGGCGGCTCGCGGCCGCCATCTTGGGGCGGGGAGCCTGCGCATCGGCCGAGCCGGGCCCGCCTGCCTTTTCCTAAATTTAATTTCGATTTAAACAACAGCAGCAAATCGTTGTCGTGTTTTAACCCCAGTTGGCTACCAACACCACGTAGCCACTCGCTCGCCCACAAGCGGGGTCAGAGAGAATCAGAAGGGTAAAAGCTGGAGAACTGGTGGGTTGAAAGAAGGACAGTTTTATAGGGAAAACAAAAGCTGTGCACACAAGCAAAGGAAAACAGGGAATTAATTCACTGCTCCCTGTGGGTAGGAGTTGTGCACCTCAGGAGAACAGGGCCCATCCCATGGAGTTGTGACATGTGAAGACAAATGCCATCACGTCAAAAGTTCCCCATTTGCTCCTCCTTCTCCCCATTTATATCTGAAGTGTGATGTCAGGTGGTTGGAATATTTTGGCTGTGTCCCCTCCCAGTCTCTCAGGCACCCTCATCCCCCTCCTCAGCATTGTCCTGTAAGTCACAGGAAAGGCCTTGGCTTTGTGCAAGCTCAGCAATAGCAAAAACATCTCTATATTCTCAACCCTATGTTCAGAACAAATTCAAAACACAGCCCTGTGTCAGCCACTTATCCCAGCCACAGGCATTGTGCTGGTGTTGGCTTCGTGTCCACTCTACCATCATGTTTAGCTCAATAAAGAGCAGATTTTTCCCTTAAAAGTCTCTCCCAAAGGCCTTTCAGTGTCATCCAGCTCAGCCCCAGAGGATGGCAGGTTCTGGTCCTGTGCCGAGGTTCCTGGTGGCCTCGTGGCTGGGGATGCTGTAAGCACTGGGGCTGTGCAGGGAGTTCAGCTCTGGGTGATGTGGGAGCGAGCTCAGGGCTGCAGAGAACTGAGCAGGGCAGGGCATCGTGTGGGCAAACGTGGCCTGGACTGGGCAAAGAACTGGGGAAGGGAAGGCTGGATATCAAGAAAAGTTTCTTCCCCCAGAGGGTGTTTGGGCACTGCACATATTCCCCAGGGAACAGTCACAGCCTCAAGACTCTCAGGCACAGGACGGGATTGGTGGGGTATCTGTGCAGAGCCAGCAGTTGGACTGGATGATCACTGTGGGACCCATCTCAGTGTGGCTCTGTGCAGGTGCCCAGGGTGTCAAAGTCCAAAAATGCTGCCAGATTACCCTGGAAAATACTGTACATCAGTACATGAGAACATCAGAGCAGTCAGGATAAGGCTGTGTCGGGCTGTGAGGCTCAGCAAGAGCATGTGAAAGGATGGAATGGTTTTGGGGATGTGTTTAATAGAGCTGCTAAAGGAAGCAGAGCTCATTCTGGGGCTGTCGGATGCTCTGCTTGGTGTCTTCTGCCAGTGGAGCTACTCCTGTGCTCCCCAGAGCCTGCTCTGCCCTGACAGAGTGAAGGTGACTCCTTCATACAGCAGAAGAAATAATTTACGGTGCTCATCAGACTGCAACTTCAGGTGTTGTTCATTTCCCCAAGTATTTAGTGAGGGAAATTTCAAGGACAGGCACTCAGACTCACTGAGTTTGCCTTGAGCCTGAACTTGACATCTGTATTTGAGCTCTTTTATGCGTTATACTATCACACATTATAGCTAGTTCCTTAACACCAGTGCTCATTTTTACAGCAAAAACCTCTGCTGTCTCATATCCTGCATCTTTTTACAACTTAAATTTAGCTACCGCTTAAGCAAAGATTTATTTATTTATTTATTTTATGTATGTATTTATTTTGGAGTAACCCAAAGAGATCCTTCCCTTCATTAGCCTCATGCCATTGTTCCAGGAAGGCAGGCCATCCCCAGGATCTGCTGGGTTGGTTAATTGCTCTGCACACACAAAGAGGAGCTAATCAGCTTTTCTTCAAGCATGTGTTCATATGTCAACACTTTTGCTGCTGTCAGAAGCTTAAAAATGGAAACAGTTTTCTCTTTAAGAAAACAGGACCCAAATAAGGAGATGGAGTGGTGAAGATTCCTCTAGTGAGTCTGTTCCAGTTCATTCCTTAGAAAGGCTGTGGATGGAACACCAGAGAAGAGGCCAACAGATCTGGGTTTTGTCCAGGGGGCTCTGGGTTTAAAGCTCTCTAAAACCACTTGTAGCTCATTTTCCCTGTGACTTGCCTGGGTACAACTTCATTCTCTGTCCTGCAGAGACAAGCTGTTAAAAATCTAAAATTTTACTCATCAGATTATTTTAGCTGCGTGACAGATCCAGCCTGTCCTTGAGCAAAAATGGAAGCTATCAAGAAAAAGATGCAGATGTTGAAGTTAGACAAGGAGAATGCCATTGACAGAGCAGAGCAGGCTGAGACGGATAAGAAGGCAGCTGAGGACAAATGCAAGCAGGTAAGTCGGAATAAAATCACTGTCTGTGTGTGTGCTGTGGAAATAAATGTAACAAAATACTGTGTGGAATGTTCTGATTCAGAAAGCAAAATAATTTGAAGTCAGTTTTCTGTTAATATTCTTTTGAAGTTTTTTTTTTTCATTTTTGTTATGCTTGTACAGCCAGGACCAGGCTGTAACTTCTCAGCCACCTCAGTCTTTCCAAAATTAACATCATCCACAGATTATTAACAGTACTTTGTCCAAGTTTTCTTGAATCTTACATAATAGTCCTAAATTTCTCATGCTTTGATTCCATGCAAAAGGCCTTTACATATTTAAAATCAAAACTGTAAACCCTGACACCTGTAGGACTAGTGCTAATAGAGTTGGCTGAGTCTAAACATTAATTAAACCTCTCCTTGAAGTGAATTAATAAAGTTCACTTCAACTTCTTGGTGCAGAGAGTGCCCCTTAGAGGTGCCAGCTGAAACTCAACAGGAGATATGTTCTATTTTTTTTTGTCAAGAATAATGGGAAATATCTTTATTTGAATGCTGTTCTTTTAACTGAATTCTAATGATAACATTTTCATATTATTTTGCTTTTCAATGTCTTTATTCTGTGTGTCTGTCTCCAATCTAGCTTTAGTATTTCCAGAATGATCTTCAAATGTTAGCTGACTATGTTCAAGTCATTTGTACAGCATTTCTTGTAAAAATACCACATCTTTCCCTTTTACGTTCTCTAAATTTGGCTGCTTCTACATCTTCCACACTGCTCTAATATGTTGTAAGCATCCATCTGGCCTAATATTTCTTCTTCTTTAGAAAAATAAATCTTTCATCTTACTCCTCTTTTCTGGATTGTCTCAGATTTTTTTCTCAAAAGCTTCTTTTTTTAATGTGGGCACAGTACTCAAATAATTACTTTAATATTCAGACACAAAGCCAACATCTGCTTCATGCTGCTCACTGTCCCTCTGTTAGAATATCCAAGCAAGGTTTGCAGTTCCCTCACACTATCTGGTTACCCTCTGCAAGATAACAACATTGCGAATAGCACACTTCCAAAAATGTCTTTAAAACGATCAGTGAAACTAAAATGAAGGAAGTAGACCAAAACACACACTATTTTGAAATAGTAAATTTCTGTCAAGGTGGAGCTACATGGATAAATCAGTGTCTCAACAGACTGAACTGTTTTGTGTTGCAAATGAAAGGATGAAGCAGATAGGTTTGCAGGCCCACCCTTATCAGCAGCAAGCCTTTGATAACGTGAATTCTTCAGGGAGCATGAGACAGTTTGCCACTAAACAGTCTCCCAGCAGGCTATAAATAGCACCGTTCTAATGAACAATATGGATTTATATGGTATGGAGCAGTCTGAGTCTCATCGTGTGATGAAGTATTTTGTGCTGGGCCTCAGTTAGAGAATAGTCCAGGTTGGAAGGGACCTCCTGAGGTCACGAGTCCCACCTGTGGCAAGGCCAGCCCTGTTCCCTCCTACATCCAGCGCATCTCATTTGGGTTGAAGTGTCCTGAAGCACAAAGATCATTAAGGAAGAATCTCTAATTTTTTTCAGCTGTACAGGAATTGAGTAGTTTCCTGAAAAATCACCATGTAATAGTGTTAGAACAAACACTAAAAGGACATAATTTAAAAACATCTATAGTTATGGTGCAATACTTCTGCAGAGTGTCAAAATTAAAAAAAAAGTGAGGTAAAAAAGGGCTTATACCAAGTTCTGTATTAAACCAAATCCTGTGTCTGTGTGTGTGTGTGTGTGTGGTGGCAGGCAATGTTATTCAAGGATGACATGTTTTTAGTGATCCTTCCCTGGCAACTGCTACCAGTCATTCTCAGACTACTGTCACCAGCAGAACTTTGATCTGGTCTTTTGTGGCCCTTTGTATGCTGTATAGAGTTTAAAAAAAATAATAAAGAGTGGTTTTATCACATTAAACTGTAACTGATACTACATCAGTATGCTCACTTTGGGGTTCTTTTCTCTGGAAAGGTAGAGGATGAGCTGGTAGCTCTGCAGAAGAAGTTGAAAGGAACTGAAGATGAGCTGGATAAATACTCAGAGGCTCTCAAAGACGCCCAGGAAAAACTGGAGCAGGCTGAGAAGAAGGCCACTGATGTACGTATGCATGGCTAACATTTGCCTATAACTGTGCTCTGTGTATTTTGTATGCACTTCCCTGTTGTATGCATTTTCGCTGGGGATGGAAGGGTGGGGTTACGGTGCACGGTTTTCATTTCCTCTCCCCTGTTCTAAAGGGAGCGGGGCTGTTCTGCACCGAGCCCACGGTACACCCGGCTGTCCCCGGGAGCCGGCACCACCTGAGGCTCCGTGGGTACCCGGAGGGGACCTGGTGGGACCCGAGGGGACCTCTGCCCCCCGAAACTGATGGGAATTCTTTAGGAAAGGAGAAATCTCCTTTAACAGAAGCAAACAAAATGGTGACTTTTGAAGGGAAATGGGACGGCAGCAGAACTGTGCCGTAGCATAAGGATGCCCTTTGCCTTCATCCCCGGGCAGGGTAAAGGCCAGTCCGGGCTCCCGCCACACCCCGCGCCGCTGTGGCAGTGCCGGAGCGGGGCAGGGCCCGGCAGCGGTGTGAAAAAAAACAAAAAAAACCTCGGCTGTGAGCCGGGGGGCGCGGGGGACGCGGCTGCCGGGGGTGCATCCCCGAGCGAGGCCGGTACCGAGCAGGGTCGGTACCGCCAGTGCCGAGCGGGCCCGGTACCGAGCGATGCCGGTGCTGAGCGGGCCTGGTGCCGCCGGTGCCGCGGTGCCGAGTGGGCCCGGTGCTGAGCGGGGCCGTACCGCCGGTGCCGAGCGTGCCGCCGGTGCTGAGCGGCGCCCGGTACCGCCGGTGCCGAGCGATGCCGTTGCTGAGCGGGGCCTGGTGCCGAGCGGTCCCGGTACCGCCGGTGCCGAGCAGGCCCGGTGCTGAGCGGTCCCGGTGCCGCCGGTGCTGAGCGGTCCCGGTGCCGAGCAGGCCCGGTGCTGACCGGTCCCGGTGCCGCCGGTGCCGCGGTCCGGCCCGCTCCGCTCCCAGCGCGACGTCACCACTCCACCTCCAGGCGCGTGACGTCACCGGGCCATTGAAAGGCGCGGGCCCGCCACGTGCAGCGCCTCCGCGCCCAGCCCGCCGAACGCGCCCATGGCCGCGCCGAGCTCCCTGGAAGCCGTCAAGAGGAAGATCCAGTGCCTGCAGCAACAGGCGGATGAGGCGGAGGATCGCGCCCAGGTCCTGCAGCGGGAGCTGGACCTGGAACGGGACCTGCGGGAGAAAGTGAGACCGCCCGGGCTGCCTGCTCGCCTCTCTCGGTCGCTCTCTCCCGGGCTGCTCCTTCCTTCCTGTCTCTGGCTCTCTCTCGCTGGGGCGCGCCCGGCTCTTCCCCGCTGCGGGAGGGCGGCTTGGCCGCCGGCTGCCGCATCCCTGGGCTGTCCCCGCTCCGCTCCGCTCCGCTCCGCACTCACCGCCCGCGGGAGCCCCGGCGCTGCCGCAGCGCCGCGCCCGCCCCATCCCGCGGGGGAACCGGGCCGCCCGCCGCGCTGGGGGCCGCTCCTGCGGAGACGAGCACCGATCGGCACTGGGGAGCGGTTCAGTGTTTAGTAGGAGATGGCTGTTTTAATTAGGGAAAAGCGCTGCATGACACGGAGCGGGGAGTTCCCGCCTCTCGGCGCCGCACCGCTGGCTTCAGCACAGCTGGGAAATGTCCGAACTGCTGAAAAATAACTTTCCATCCTAGATTTCACAGAGAAATGCGAATTCTCCGCTAGCGTGCGGCTCTCCCGGGGCTGGACAGCTGGTTTCACTTAGATTTGTGTGCGATCAGCCTTCCCGGCATCTTCCTGCTATTTTATCACATGTCAGCGAGTTAGTTTTACCGTATAAGGACTTCGGGCTGCTGCTGGGAGAGGTGGAGCCAGGCTCACCCCAGATTCCCAGTGGCCCCGGCTCCATAGCTTTGGAATCTCGCTGAATTAAAAGTACCCTGTGTAGTGGAAGGAGTTGCTGCCACAGAACAGATGCCAGTTTTGTACATGATCGATGCCTTGTGTATAAATCGGGAAGTTAAACACTGCACTGGGTAAAAACAGATGAAATGCTGGATAATTTATGACTAGAGGAATCCTAGGTCAGCTTTCATTTGGATCAGCCACTGAACTCCTTTCCAAGATGGCTCAGAAGTGAATGGAAACCACTTCCTCCAGCTTAGAAGTGGTCAGTGACCAAATTTGTAAGCTGCAGCAAAACAGTTTTTTTTTTTCTGAAGTGTTTTAACATAAAGCATAAAAGAGTCACCCCTGCAGGGTCTATATCCCATAAAAGTGTTTGGATGACAAAAAAGTTAATCTTGTATATGGCAATCCTTCTCAGATTTGGGGACAACAAAGTGCACAAGCCTAGCAGTTATTAAAGCAGGGCTTTATTTTCCTTCAAAAACAAGCAATTAAAGGAGCTGTATATTAATAAACATATTTATGGACACCAGTTGGTCCATGTTGTCTGTATCGAGCATATATCCCAGCAATCTCTTCCATTTCTTAACTAGTCTTTTTTATACGTTAATGGTGTTCCAATTACTGTGCAGTTTACTCAACAATGTACGAACAGATCTCACTCAGAAATGCATCCTGCCTAATTCCTTTAAGTACCACAGGAAGCAAAGTGAACTTATTTTAATACTATATCTAATTTTGTCCCAAAAAAAAGGCTGACTCTGCCATGCTGAGGCCGCTATCTGTGCCCAGCTGACCGCATAGATTCTACAGCATTTGCAGGCTTGGGAGCCAGGATGGAGCAGGAACGGGCTCACACTTAACTGAGCCATGACAGGGGATCAGTGAAACCAAGGGCAGAGAAATCAGCGGTGAAGGTTTTGGAACTAAGCCATCATGGAAACAGTTCATTTTTTAAGTTTGGATAGATGCAGCCCTGTGAAGTGCTCCAAAAATACCCCAATCCATTTGCAGTCCTGTAGAGTTCCTTTTTGTGTGGCAGGAATGATAAGTGCCATTAAAAAAAAGAACAAGCACACACTCCATACCTTGACATTCCTGAGATGCCACAGTTTAAGCAAACAAAAAAGCAGAGGCAGAAGGGCCCCTGAGCTCCCCTGCATGTCCCAGGGAGATGCTGTTGCAGTTTTAAGGGAGCTGGGAGCATTGCCAGCAGCGAGTGACCTGTGTAACCCCGTTCTGGGCGGGTGTTTCACGCAGGCTGAAGGTGAGGTGGCAGCTCTGAACAGACGCATCCAGCTCGTCGAAGAGGAGTTGGATCGTGCCCAGGAACGACTGGCCACAGCCCTGCAGAAACTGGAGGAGGCTGAGAAAGCAGCAGATGAGAGCGAGAGGTACATTGTTAAAAAAATGAATATATATGAATAAAGTATCCCTGTGTAATTTCATATCTGCATGTGCTAATGTAGGCTGCAGGGCAGAGACTTGAAACTCTTTTACAAGCTCGATTGGGTAATTCTATTGGCCTTGATGAACACAGTGGTCATAATGAGCCACTTTGGGGTTATAAATGTCAAATTCCATTTTGTGAAGTTGAGATACAAATGGCAAAATGCTTCCACATTAAATATGCTTTAACTTCTGCAGAGGAATGAAGGTTATTGAGAACAGAGCAATGAAAGATGAAGAGAAAATGGAAATTCAGGAAATGCAGTTGAAGGAGGCCAAGCACATTGCTGAAGAAGCTGACCGCAAGTATGAGGAGGTAAAAGGGAGAAGGAAATGGTGAAACGTCCAGGAGAGCCATGAACAATGTTACTCTTCAGTTTAGTGCCTCAGTTGGCACTGGGTGATGCTTCAACCTTGGAACATTTGCAGCAAGGAGGAATTTTAATAGTGATTTGCAGCGTGTTAGGTACCTAATGCTAAAAATACTGCAAAATCTGGCTAGCTGGGGAGGGCTGTTACATCTGTGGGTGTGTGCTTTAACCTAATTCCCTTCTTCCAGAGGAAGCAGGAGCAGAGTACTGCTGAGTGCTTCTTGAAATCTGAAAGGAACGTGTCCCAGCCTGTGCCAGGAGATGGAACTAGATGGTTTTTGAGGTCCAAGCCGAGCCATGCTGTGATTCTGTGAATTACACCTGGCCTGACACAGCTGTTGTCTTTTTACAGGTTGCCCGTAAACTGGTTATTTTGGAGGGTGAACTGGAAAGAGCTGAGGAACGTGCAGAGGTGTCTGAAGTGTGAGTAACTTTTTAGAATACAGGAAAGATCAATACTACATTTCATTTAAAAAATCTCCTGGTAGACAAGCATGTACTTAGTACTTGTAGAAAAGTTTGTACACTATATACCAAATTTTCTTCTTTCAGAGTTAATTACTTCCTCCCTTGTATTTTTTAGACTCTTCCAAATCACAACAGGAAGACTAGTAATTCATGCTTCTATTTTCCCCTTATAGTAAATGTAGTGACCTTGAAGAGGAGTTAAAGAACGTCACAAACAACCTGAAATCTTTGGAAGCTCAGTCTGAAAAGGTTGGTTCTTTCAGTAAACTAAAGGATATGGGCAAAGCCAAAACTTGTAAATAGAATTTATGGAAATAAACCAGAAATACAAAACAAATAAGAGGTTTTACCTTCCTGCTTGTGGATACCAGTCGATCAGTTCTGCCCAAACAAGCCTGAAGGTCTGGGGGAGAGGAGAAAAGCACAGAAATGGTGTTTGCAGCTGTTGTAAAAGGAAAAGTGCTTATAGGTCACAGTTTCTTAAACATTGTAACTACATCTTCCCTTAAAGAGTGTTTATTATTTTCACAGTACTCGGAAAAAGAAGATAAATATGAAGAAGAAATCAAGATTCTCTCTGACAAGCTGAAAGAAGTAAGTTTGGCCATCCCCAAACCGTCTTTGGGCATAATCTTTCTAGGAGTATCCAATGATTCCATTTCAACGTTTTTAGGCTGAAACTCGTGCGGAATTTGCCGAGAGAACTGTTGCCAAACTGGAAAAGTCTATTGATGACCTGGAAGGTATGGAATGAGTCAAGTTTCTTTAAAAGTGGTCAGTTTCAAATCAGAGAACAAGTTCTAGGAGGGGGTGGTGGATGTGATTGGGAAAGAACAGCAGCTCTCCTCAGGCATATTGGTACATGGGTGTGATGTCCACTGGGCACCTGCTCTGTGTGGTGGAAATTCTCCTGAAAAAGGTTTTCTTTCATAAAGTTTGTAACAATGACCTGATTTTAGCCAATTTACAGATAGAGGGACTCAAGGGCTCAAGAATCCCCACCCTACTTAATCTGTTTACTGGAAAATAATTGTGAGATTACAAAAAGACAAAAATATTACATAGGTGAAACTTCTGACCAGGCACCTTTGTGGGTGTTTTGCTTTCCTTCTGATACTCAACTACACCTCTGTTTTCTTTTTTTTGTTTTCCTCCCCAACTCCTTTGGCTGCTGTTGCTTTTTGCCTGTCTCCGTTCTCCTCCTGTGGCCTCTTCTCTTCCCTGCATTTCTTGCTGGCCTGTTCCTGCTGCCCTCGGGACTGACAGACGAGCTCTACGCTCAGAAGCTGAAGTACAAAGCCATCAGTGAGGAGCTTGACCATGCTCTCAACGACATGACTTCTTTGTGACCTGCCCTTGTGTGGGGACATAGGGGGCTCCCACTCACTGTGTTTTCTCAAGCTTTTCTTGCCTGTAATCCCTGTCACTCCTGTGTCACTCTCACAAGCAATCCTTCCACCTCTGTGGGAACTCAGTTCAATAAAACATGATACCTCTACCTTTCATCCTTTGGGGTTTACTTCTGTATGAATCACCTCAAATACACCAAAAACACATTCAGCTCCTCATGTGGGGTCGGGCAAGGCACAGTCAGGATGGGGCAGGACCTGGCTCTGGCAAACTCTCAAATTCTGGTGTTGCCAGGGATGCGGGTGTCAGTGAAAAGCTTTAAGTGGGCTCAGTGTCTCCTTGTGCTCCACCAGCCTGGTTAAAAACCTCTCAGTCCAAGGAAAACCCAGCAGGATATGTCCTATAAATGACACTTTAAAACACAGGTCTTTCACGTTTCATGAGACGTGTCCAAAAACCTTCCTTAAGGACAGAAATTACAAAAAACTGGCCCCATTTTGATGGTATAGCTATAAAGGCGTCTTAAATATGAAGGTAAGTTACCCAAGGTTTTATTTAAAGAGAAAGGACTATAGAATAATGTGATTTAAATCTTGTGGTTTTCTTCTTTCCTACCAGAAAAACTTGCTCAAGCCAAGGAGGAGAACTTGGGCTTGCACCAGACACTGGACCAGACGCTAAATGAACTGAACTGTATATGAGAGGCGCAGAGCTGACAGCAGCCAACGGCAACCAGCCCTGTCCCTGCACCGCCCCTCTCTCCTTTATCTCTGTATTCTGGAAAAGCCAATTAAGTTATGACCAGCACAGCCACTGATGGGCTCTGGGCAGCCCCCGTGCCTGGCTGTTCCTCACGGTTCGTTAGTCCTTTCATATAAACCCCAGTAGAAGCTGCACCCGAGCGGTGGCACCGCCTGTGCGCGCACCTGTCCCTCTGTTTCATATTAAACAATTTCTCACAGTCCCGAGGCCTCTCCGCGGCTTTTTGTACCGCTGCTGCTCGGGGCGGTGACGTCACTGCTCGGGGTGGTGACGTCACTGCTCGGGGCGGTGACGTCACTGTAGCCGCCCGGCCTCGCCCGTCCGTTCGGGAAGTGACGGCGCCGGCGGAGCAGCCGCCAGCCAATCGCAGAGCCGCTTGCGCGCGGGTCATGGCCGCCCGCCAATGGCGTGCCGGCTCCGTGCGCTCCCCGCCGAGCTCGGCCAATGAGCGCGTGGTGGGCGGGGCTGGCGCCCACCAACATGGCGAAGACCTACGACTACCTGTTCAAGCTGCTGCTGATCGGCGACTCGGGCGTGGGCAAGACCTGTGCCCTGTTCCGCTTCTCCGAGGACGCCTTCAACGCCACCTTCATCTCCACCATCGGTGAGCGCCGGCTGGGGCCGCGCCTCACTGCGCTACGCGCCGGCCCGCCCGGGGGTCCCGCGGCAGCGCGTCCCGTTCGGGGCTCCGGGCTCGGGCCGCGGGGCTCGGGCGCTGCCATGGCGGGGATTCCGTCCATGTCCGTGAGGGGCCGCTCCGTCCAGCCCGCACCCCCGGCGGTGCTGGGGAGCAGCGGGGAGGGAGCACTGAGGACGTGAAACTGAGCGGCGTAACTGAGGGGAAAGCCGTTGGATTTGGCCTTTCGGCAGGATGTGTAAGTAAAGTAATCGGTTCTTGTTTCAGGTATCGACTTTAAAATTAGAACGATAGAGCTCGATGGCAAGAGAATCAAGCTGCAGATCTGGTAAGGCTTTTCTGCTGCAGTGGGGGTCTGATAGCTGGGGCTGTGTGGTGTGCGTGGGTATGTGATAGGTTTTTATCCAGTTGTGCTGTTCAGTAGTTTATGGCATCTTAGAACCCAAAAGGTAGTTCTAGTGCTCTGAAGACTGGTTCAAATTTATTTAAATATTTTGGTAGCGTTAACTTGAGCTAATGTGGAGGTGGTTTGGTGAGCCCCGGGTTCTGTCTGTTCCAGGGACACGGCCGGGCAGGAGCGGTTCCGGACCATCACAACCGCCTACTACAGGGGAGCCATGGTAGGAGCAAACGGGTCGGGATAAACCCAGCCGGGTGGGTCAGGTCACACGTGGAACACTCACAGCTCACCTTCTCCCAGTGTGGTGGGCAGCTGGACACTCACAGCTGTGCTCCTGCTCCAGGTGGTGCTGGAGCTGTGCTGGGATGATACAGGACTTTGGAAAGGCAGCTCCCTCCATGTTTCGCTCTATAAATACACGTCCTGCACACCTTATCTCATTGCCATTAACTGGGAACCAGTTGTTAAAAATAGCCACTGTTGACTTGCTCTTCTCTGCCATGGATAAACCTTTAACTCCTGCCAAAACAATCTTTTTCTTTACCTTTAGGGCATTATGTTAGTGTATGACATCACCAATGAAAAGTCTTTTGAAAACATTCGGAACTGGGTGAGAAATATTGAAGAGGTAATTTCTCTCTTTACTTATTACTGACTGTTAAAGGTGTCATTTCTTCCTCTGAAAGTAGTTGAAGCTGAATTGCTTCAGACACATTACTGAATGTACTGCAGGGTACTTGAAAGATAAGTGGGCTGGAAATCACTAACAGCTCTGGAATCCCTTGGCTGATAGTGATTTGTTGTGAGGGCTGTAGCCCCTGTACTTCGGAGGGCACCTAATGTGACGGTTTCCTGCCACAATAATTGGTCCAGGAACTGCCATGGTGCAGGTCACATGCTGGGATGCGAGGTTGGCGGGTACTGGAAATCTGTGGAAGATTCTCAGGACTGGCATCTCTGTGTTGGGTGCTCAATGGGTGCCTCATCTGTCTGACAACGTTTATCTACAAAAGCCAAACCCAACTCTCTGGTCTATCTTTGTCTCAGCATGCCTCTCCAGATGTTGAAAAAATGATCCTAGGGAACAAATGTGATGCAAATGACAAAAGACAAGTCTCTAGAGAGCAAGGGGAGAAGGTAAGTGCCGTGGCTTTGATGTATTTTGGCTTAGGCTTTCCAGAGTCTAAAAACTGCACTGATGAATGTCTGCGCACTGCCATGGTACCACAGTGTGTTCCTGAGGGGAATGACTGAACAGACCCCAGGCTGTCATGGCAATGCTCTTCCCCACTGGGATCAAAAGCAGAACCTGTGTTAAGGATCCTTGTCAATTATCTAGCAGATGCAAGGCAATGAGTGGGACTTTTCTAAAGGGATGCTAGTGTTGGACACAGAGAGAAAATGTCTGTTATGACTGAAAGCCACTGGGACAAGGTAGATGGGCTTGTCTTTTCTGATGTCAGATGTTAGTTCATTGAGGCAGAGTTTTTTTCTGCGCTGGTTATGAGTGGTTGTTATGAGACTGACAAGGTATCTGTGCAAGAAACAAATAAAAACCAGTAAGATAAAACGTGAAGAGTGTAAAAGAGCAGAGCAAAGCCAGTGAGGACAGATGCTATTTGCAGTGAGATTTAGTACCTAATTTTTGCATGAGTAAGTCCCCAGCTCCACTGACTGGTGGCAGCAGGGACAGATGCTGTGTGCAGGGGTGTGTTTGGAGCTGTTCCTGCAATTGTTCAGCTAATGTGCAATCTGCTTTTGTTCAGCTTGCTGCAAGTTTTGGGATTAAATTCATGGAGACCAGTGCAAAAGCAAATATAAACATAGAGAATGTAAGTACTAATGTCTTTCTCTTGTATTTATTGTCCTCTTTGTGTAAACCAGCGGTGTGGAACAGTTGCCCGTCCTGGTGGGATGCAGAACTCCATTGTTGGGTGCCACAGAGAGGTTGTTAGTGCTTTCCTGCAGACAGGTGGGGGTGGCAGTGAGGCTTTGGGGCTCAGAAAGAAGGAGCTAGAAAAGGAGAATTAAAACCTGGAGCAGAGGGAAAAATACTGTTCTTGTATAGTATGTCGAAACTTGGGAAGGCAGCTTATTGCTAAGCAAAACTGTTAGAAAACATTTTATTTTCTCTGTAACACTGAACTGTTGGACTTGTCACAGGCATTTTTCACTCTTGCGAGAGATATCAAAGCAAAAATGGACAAAAAGTTGGTGAGTAACTGATTTCATCCATGCTGGATTTAAATAGGAAAAAAGAAGCAAAGCAAAAGCCACATTGCAAGAGCTGTTTCACAGCGTGTGAAAAGTGTATCAGTCTCTTTCATAAAGGATAACTGAAACTTCTAGAAATGTATTTTTAGTTTGTCAAGCTGTGCTCTGATGTTGGCTGTCTCTGCATTTCAGATGCAGTTCTCCGTTTTTTGTCATGGCTGGTGTAAGACTTGGATAAATGAGTAAAGCTTCTTATTGATTGTGGGAAAGGTTTTTATGTATGTCAGGCTTGGTTCAACAGAATGACCAGATGAAGAATCTCTTTACGTATAAATAAGTAACTGCGTATTCTTTCCATCTTCAGGAAGGCAATAGCCCTCAAGGCAGCAACCAGGGAGTCAAAATCACACAAGACCAGCAAAAGAAAAGCAGCTTTTTCCGATGTGTTCTTCTGTGAGGGACATGGCCTTAATCTGAGCTGGACTGTGCCTGTGCTAAGTGAGGTTTCCTCTTTCTGTGGACTTAGTGCTCCCAACATACCTTGTCACTTTGTGACCATCTCAATAAGAAATGGTTTATTTTGGTAACTGTTTGACTCTTCAGTTTGGAGATGAAACAAGTTTATTTTTGTCAGATTGCCACTGGGCATGTGTATTGTCTAGCAGAGGAAGAACGGATCACGTGAGCTGGGATGCAGTGCCATTGCTGACAGACTTCAATCTTCATTCGTATCTGACACGTATCCAGTTTAGAAAGATGAAGTTATGATCAAAATAAGAAGCTTAAATGCCACTGTGATGAAGTACAGGTGTGCATATCCATTTGTAACTGCACACAGAACAGTGGCATGAGACCATCCCAGAAATGCACCAAGATGAGCAGTGCAGGCTGATGCCTTCCCAGGAGGTACGAGGGAGCTTTCTGCAGTTCTGCCTCTTTACTACTACAGAGAAACTCCTTGATCTGCCTGTCTCTTACTCAATTGTGTTACTCTAGACAATCCACAAGTACAATTGAAGTTTTAAAAAAATTCTCCTCAAAGGAATCTCTATATTTTTTAAAAAAGAATATGTGCTGTAAATAGAATGGGTCCTTACCATTGGTAATTCATCCATGTTAGTCTTGACTGTGCTTAATTAAGTACTCCAGACATTCAGACGTGTTTAACAGGAACTGATGGCTACACTGAGTCCTGTACAGATGATCTGTCATTTTTTCTTGGAGAACCTCGGTCAGGCAGGGACACTTACACAAAATCTGTCACCTTGCAATGGGTGACTCTACCACTCTCCTACTGGGAAAGGCTCCAGACCTATCAAGATACAGTAGGTAGTATTAAATCATGACAAGGAAACATATTGCACTGCTCCCAGTCGTGTGTTCTTAAGCACACTTGCTGCCATATGCAAAGAAATGTTGCACACCAGAACACTTTGGGAAGGGGCTCTCAGACTGAGTCTGGCCTTCCTGCTGGGTGACACCGCAGCCGTCAGGCAGCAACAGCCTGTTCTCACAGGAACCATCTGTGTTACTCCTCCCCACAAACCCAGTCCAGTACATTCCAATGTGTGAAATCCAGAGCAAGAACAGCTCCTCGGTGGGTGGCTGCTCACAGGTCAGGGGCTGTGAGCCTGGCTCTGGATTAGACTGATAAAAGGAGCCAGCGAGAGCATCAGTGCCGAGGCTGCTGTCAGGGCATTGCAGTGGTGCTGTACCTGACTCCAGGGAACACCCCAGCTGTGTCCTGCAGCTTGCTGCAACTGAAACATGCTCTGATTACATTGATAGCTGCAATTAAGGGTAAAATTGAAGTGGATTTTGAAGTTGTGGAATTTACTCACCAGTTTTGTTTTCAAGTTTGTGGTATTGAACTCTGGGCCTCAGTAGCACTAAAAAGTGTTGCTATAGTTAAATATCTGTTGGATTCACAATTAAACTGTATAAATCTGCAGCATGCAATTGGGCCCAACAGGAATACTGCCTGTTCTAAAATGGAAGAAAATTTCACTGTGTAACTTACTGGTTTATAAAAATGCATTTTAGATGCATTTAGATGATCTCTGACCTGATTAAAGCTTTCCTCTAACCAGAACCTTATGATGGTTTGGGTTTTTGTTTACTTTTGTGGCTTTTTAGCATGAAGACTTGTGGAACATGCCCTGTAGTGGATTTACACCCAGATATATTTGTAGGATAAAACCATATTAAGTTACTGAGGAGGTTTCTAGACAGTGTGTGCTTCAGGCTGTAGTTAACACAAACCTGTAGACTGAACAAGCAGCACCTCTGTCTTGAGCTAAGGATGTTTTAAAGAGTTTGTGTGTGCTTCAATAAATGATTGAGGCACGATTGGGGTGGTAATAAGACAGGTTGAATTTCCTACATAACTGTAGTGATTTGCTTCTGGCTTAGTAATAACAGTAATAGTTATAACGAGAATCTGTATTGTGCATTATACAGCCAGATACTGAGCCAGATTTATTTTTCAGAGTGACTGGGAAAATTGGTGGTTTATCTGACTTGATACCATGGGTCTGCCATGATTCTGGTTCTTGCCTGTGGACTTTATCAATAACTCATCTCAAGATGGGAAAGCAAACTATATTCATTAACAAGTGGGTAAAACATGAAGGATGGTATTGTGATTTTTTTCACTCATTTTCTAAATCTGAAATTACTCTTTCATTCAGTATTCTTTGTATGTGAATACTTTCTGTTTAAATTTACACTGGTTGTTGCGTGTGTTTATATACCTAATTATGACATTATTTCCTTTGAAATGGTTGGGTTTACAAACAACAACATTATTGCTTGATCTCAGGAAGTCTCATACTGTGACTGCAGTCATCACTGTGCTTCTGGGTATGAAGGCTCTACACAGACATTAAATTTGTGTAAGCAACATAAAACTTAAAATGCAAGTGTAAGAGAGGAAAAGGTTAAAGACACTGCACTGCACGTGGGCTTAGCTCTGTGCCACTAAATACAGGCATCAAATCCAGGAGAAGTACAGTATGTTTCCATCACATCATTCAATTACTGTGTTTATTAAGTATGAATGTAATGGAAAATGCAATTGTCAGAGAGGTACTGTGTAAATACAGTAATCTACTTGTGTCTAAGCTTTCTTCAACTAAGGAGGAAAAAATCAGAAATTGGGTACAAAATCTGTAAAACTGAGGAACTGAAGTAAGTCTGCAAAACTAACTGTGCTTACTACACATTCTCAGTGTCTAAATACCACTGAAATTTCAGGTAATTGATCAACATTCGTTTTGAGCATGTCAGATTCCCTTCCTTCAGTGAGTATCATGGAATTAAGAAAATAAGGTGGTGAACCTTATTTTTGAGGCTGGTTGCATAGTTGTCACTCCTTGGGGTGGACACCTGTCAGTCTGTCAATAAACAGTGGAGCTGCTGTCCTAATACTTAACACTTGTGTTATGTCCTGTGCTGACTGGCACAGTTCATGTTTCCTGACATTAGAACTTTATGCCAGCATCAGACTTTCAGCCTCAGATTTATAAATCCTATGGATTATTTTAAGTCTCTACTGCTGCTGAAAATTATTTTGTCTCTCCTTTCCTATGAGATGCTGATCATCTCCCTGATTATTGCTAAGGAGCTACTGTGGTGGTGTGTTTGGCTGATGATCGTGCTGAAAACTGCCATGATCCTTGTTCTCTTGGACTTGCAAGGGGAATGCACAAACAGCTGTGTGAGGATGGGCTCCTTTGTGCTTGTAGAAGTTGGAGGGCTTGGGGAAGGTGACTAACTTGTGTCTTCATTCTAGCTTAACTAAAGATCTGTTCAAAGGAATGCGAGTGGTAACTGCAGTCTGAGTGTTCCAGGCTGCCTTATTCCCTGACCCATCCTTCACTGATCCCTGGAGTTTCTGTGGTTAATAAAGGTAACTGGCTGGTTAACTGGTCTCTCCAGCCTTTCTGCAGGAATCATCTGCTCTGCCTTCAGTGTGAGTTGGGACTTAGGACTTTGTGTTGAAGGGAATTTAATGCATCCCAAAATTTGTAAAAATAACTGTAAATTGTATTTTTCGAATGATCACTTTTGGCTGCCAGCCTTTCCACATTACAACTGCTTTCTTAAACACTTCTCATTGATTTTCATGTTTGTATTAAAACTGTATTACAGTGTGTCTGTTTTTACTCTCTTGTGCAGGACCCTGAGAACTGCATAAATAAACTTCTTATGAAAAGAGAATTTTACAAACGTCAGTTTTCAGTCCTATTAATAATTTGTGCATAGGGACCCTGGTGGGTGTGGAAAATAGGGGATTTCTGGAAATGGAGAAGAGGGACAGGACCTGGGGTAGGTAGACTCTTTTATGTCTAAACTGTGCTGACTTTTTCTTTGTAAATCCTGCACTGTGGGAGAACACTTCAGGAATTGATTCACTGGACAATTTATAAAGAATGTAAGTAATCAGAGGAGTTATGTTTTGGAAACAAAAGGGATTTTTTCACTGGTTAAGACATTTTTGGGTGAATTTTTAGAGGTTATAGTTTGATATGAGTTCCTTTGCTATCTGGGGGTGTCTGAACTTCAAAAAAAAAAATACTTCCCTTCTGATTATCCAGGCCAGGTTTGCTCTAGCTGAGAGTGGGGAGTAGACATTTTGCTAAATTGCAGGGAAATCCTGATGTAGAGCTTAGTGAATTGTTCCTTTTACAGAGATAAACAAGACAGTTCTCTGACTGGTCCCGTTACCAGAAGTTGTCCTCTTTGCCCCTCTCATCTTGTGCTCTTGTGGCTGGTTATCTCAGGTGAAGTAAGAGTTGTTGAAAGTCCCAGAAGCGTTCCTGTCCCCGTGGTTGACTAGATTCAGATTCGAATATGAAAGGTGCTGTTAAAAAAAGGAAGTCATGATACTTACGTGTCACTCTCTTTACAGGATTTACTACACAACTGTAGGACTCTGTGATAAATTGGAAACTTTATTTTTCAAAGCATTTGCAAAGACTGGGTACATTAAATGCAAGATTTGAGTGTTGTTTTGTATAAGATGTGCATCAGAAACACATTAACACTGTGTTAAGCACTGAGTGAGCAAATACCATGCAGTTATCAATGCAGCCTAAGCACTAACTTTTTTAAGTAACAAGGACCTTCTATCATGTAAAAAGTACTTTGGAAGTTCAAAAGCAAGTCAAGCTCTTTCAAGCATCTACTTTTGCAGTGTTTGCAGTGGACAGCACTACTAGAACCTGCAAGGGAAGAGTGGCAATCTGCAAACGCTGAGGAGATGTAAACACACACCTCAGAGGCTTCTGACAAGGAAAGTAAGATAATTTTATGTTAGATATGAAAAGCAAATATTACCTGAGGAAATCTGGAGCTCGTATGATCATATGCTGAAAGTCTGCCAAGGACAGCTTGCCGTCGTTGTCCACATCAGCCTCGTAAATCACCTTTTCACACACAAGGCTGACTTCTTCTGGAGTCAGTTCATTTCGGGTTAGTTTGTTAACAGTTTTCTCTAGATCCGATTTGCATATGTAATCATCGTTGTTGAAGTCTGACAAAGGAGACAAAGTTAATTTAAAGCAACAGAAATCAGCATTGGTTTTTTGGGTTTTTTTTTTGCCAGGACCCAATAGAAGGGTTTGGTTACCAGGTTGTGATAGATTTTTATCAGAACACTCAAATCAGAAATGAAGTTACCTCTATCTATTTGTAAAAGAAATTAGTTACACCATAAAAATCTCTTAATTTCTCCTTTTCTTACATAAGGTTATGTAAGAATACTTACATAAACTACTTTAAGTAGTTTAATGGCTAAACATAGCCTAGCCATCATTCAATAATTCCAGCAAGATTATGTTGGTTTGATATATTGTCTTTAGCTGATCATAAAGAAAGTAACTGTAAATGGTATTTTAAAAAAATCTTTACATTTGTACTTGGAGAAAAAAGCCTGCAGTGTGCCTCCCTGCCTCCCCCTCCCAAATCCACCCTACAGATTCACAGGCAGCCACATCCCCTGTGCTGTACTTTTCCAAGCAGCCCCTCAGGCTGAAATATTTCTTAATGTTTATTAGCTCTTGAAAACTGCAAGTAATTTCAAGTTGTAAATTCTGTAGTAAATCTTAATACCAAATAAATTAGACACAAAAGGATAAAGAAAACCAGAAGTTTTTAGAAGAGGGAGAACATTCAAGTGCAATTAAAAGAAATGGTAACTAGAAATCATTATGGTGACAAGGTGAGGGTTTTGCAGCCCTACATGAAGCTGCAGGATTTCCCCGCTTACTTTTTAAACGTCTCACTCACCATAAATTTTAAAAGCATAATAAGCTTTCAAGTCTTTGGGCGCCATTTCACTTAGCACAGAAAACATGTCCAAAAAATCATCTAAAGTCATGTTGCCATCTCCATGCTCTGAGAACACCTCTGCTATCCGCTGGCGGAAGGGGTTGTCCTGGGAAACAGAGCACAGGAGCAAGGGAAGGTCATCCTCACTAGCATTGATTTCAGGGCAGGTAAGGCAAGTGGAGCAAGAATATTTTTGTTGAAACACCTTTTTAGCAAATTCTCCCCTCTCTGCCTATAAGTTCTTGTCTAATGCTGTGTCAGAAGCAGACACAGCTGCCCCCTGTTTCACCTTTGTGCTGTTTCTGTGTGTTTTCTGGGAATTACTAGAACCTTCCAGAAAGCCTTTGACTTCAATAGCCCAAATTTATTTCTATGTAAGCCTCCCAGCAATTAGTCCTGGATGAATTATTCAGAAAGGCTAGATGAAGCTGAAATGTGTCACTCGAGTCGTGTGCTCGGTACCTTGAGCTCTGGCATGCTGCCGATGAGCTCGTAGGGCAGTGTCACGGCTGGATTGGCAGAGTAGTCAAGGGGGACGAGCTGCGGGGCCAGATCTCGGTACCTGTAAAACAGCCTGAGAGAGAGACAAAGGCTTGTTGGCTGAATGGGCTCTTTAGACTTCTGAGAACAAGGCGTTTTGCTTTTCCACCTCATTTTTCACATTTTGCATCCACTACCAGATGAACATCAGTCACTGAGTAACAGTATGTTTTTTGTTGGAAAAACCATTATTAAAATAAGCAACATAGTGTAACTGGTGAAAAATACAAAGCTTCATTATAGAACTGTTAGGTGAAAATGCTTATTCAGGACATGCAGCCAAACCCTTATGAGAGGAGAACAAATTCATGTTTTCAGTAAGGACTCTCACTTCCGTTCCAAGCTGAACAGAATCCTGATCCTGCCTTTATCAGATCCTTTGGCCAGAGATTAAATAGGGAGTTCAATGAGGCACATGAAGGCTTCAGGAGAAATGTATCTTGGAGCACCAGTGTAATCATTTACAAGAAAACATGAAGAGAACATGGAGAAAACTTGACACAATCATTAAAGTTTTCCTAAACCAGCAAAGTATTTCAGAGAATAAAAGCACACTTTGAAGCATCTGTCTGAAAAACATGTGAGAGAACATCACTGGACATCACTGCCACAGAGATGTAATTCATTACATTTCTAATGAATAAAGAGGAACTAGTACATTAACACAAAATTTAGAATTCTGACTCAGTTTAGGATAGGGTTTGTAAATTTAAAAACTGCTCAGATCGCCCCAAGGTATCACTTTAAATTTGAGTAAATCCATTTTTACATTATTTTTTAAATACCTTACCCCATATGTAACCTGCCTTTACACCAATCTCTGCCCTTTCTCACAACATGCATACAGAAGACTCACCTCAGAATTTCTTTCCTTGTGAAAAATGTGCAGTCCTATGAAATAAGAAAAGGTTTAACATGTAATGACAGTTTTTAGCATGCATTGGCCCAAACTTTTCCCATGCAGTGACTTAAATGAAGTTATACTGTAGCGTATGTGTAAGCATTAAAGATTTCTTTTGGCATACAATCAGGAGTACTTTATTACCCTTCCTTTTGATGTAAAAAATCAAACTATGTTACTAAAATCGTTGCTGCAATTCAGTACTTCTATTTATTAATTTTTAAAATATGTTGTTTTAAAAAACCCAACTACACCTTTGCCATGATTCAATGTCTTGTTCAAACAGCCATTTAGTTTGCTTTATACCTGATATGCATCCAGTTGCTCTTGAGTGAAAATGGTTTGCTTGTTGCCCATTTTGAGCTGGGAATAATGACTCTTGTCAGTTCTTTCCTCAAAGGCACCTTTATAGGTCGTCTGGATATTCAGTTATTAAAAGCTGCAACAATGAGCCTCAGGTACAGCAGAGGATCAGGTAACCAACTTCTACAGGCTGCAAAGTATCATAATAAGAGCATTTCATCAAATCTTTAGTCTGGCTGCTTGAGACTCTTATCCAGCAGCATTCACCCGTCTCCCGTATGCACCACGGAGACTCATGTTACAGGATTTAGCCAAATAAGTAATAGCTACTCATTAGTGCTCTTCAGCTGCAGGCAGACCCAGTGGATCCTGCCTGCCTTTGGATATGATGAATTAACTGAAAAATGTTAGTAGCGTTTTCCTTCTTTAAAATTTAACACCAAATGATGGAAATTTGGTAGCCCCTCCTCTTTTCCTTCTTTATACAGAGTCAGAATTGTAAAGGTTGGAAAAGCCCTTTTAGATCATGGAGTGCAACCATTAATGCAGCACTGCCAAGGTCACCACTACACCATGTCCCCAAGTGCCACATCCACATGTTTTTGGAACACTTCCAGGGATGGTGACTCCACCACTGTTCTGGGCAGCCTGTACCAGTATTTTCCCTTAATGCACGTTGTTATAATACACTAATGCTGATGGTAGCTTGTACTGGAGGTAGCACCCATAAAGTCTGCTCACTCTCTTTCTTCTGCATCATCTGCTGATGTATGTTACTACTAATTAATGGTTATTAGCATGACATCCATCCACACTGATACATATATGGCCTTTACACTGAAAAGATGCGTGAGTGTGTAGTTCATACATGCGAACAGAAATGTGATGCTGCAGACTGCATGAAAGACTAAAAACAAGGGTGAAAAAAAAGGAACTGGCTGCATGTAGCAGGCTGCTTTTTGATGGATTTGTAAAGTCTGTTTCTGAGTCACTGGTTCCTTCTGGCTGGTGGAAGATCCATTCCTGGGGCCAGCTTGCTCCTCAGGGCATCTTCACGCAGCAAAACCTGGAATGGTTCTGTTCAGGTTGCAACAAGAAGTGTGGGGAGGGATGGAGCTGGTTTCTCCTGGTGTAGCCTGGATATCTGGGTGTTCTCCTCGAGGCAATTCCATCCTGTTGTCCTCAAAATCAGATTTATTATGTGGTGTGCAACAAGCCAGTAATTACACACTTGAGAGAGACATCATTTGCACAAGCATGGATGCTTGGTGGGTTTCCACAAATCCAACACACCCCACAGGGTTTTCCACACCATTATTTACAGAAGTTCAGAGTTAGTGTTTTTCCAATGTCAGACCCTCTATTAAGATTATTTAGTAATTTCCATACAAGTTAGCCAATCCCCAGCTATGCAATGGAGAAGGGTTTGCACCTGGCCAGGGTCTTTTTGACCCTTAGACATGATTTTAAGTACTGTAATGAAGATAGTTCAGCTGTAGGGCATACAGACCTCGAGTCCTTTGCCAAATTATCAGTGTATACATACATATACATCAACATTTGGATTTAATACAACCCTAAAGCTTGTTAGTTCCCGTATGTCATTGATAAGGGCCACTAGCTGCTAGGTCTCCTTTCTTGCTGATTAGATTTGAAAGTATACAAAGAGTTTGCACTTTAAAAAACATTCTAATTTAAAATAATCTTGACATATTCCACATTTTGCAAGTCCCACTTCGGTTCCGCTCCCGGAGATACCCTCGGACTGGGCTCGCTGCCGGCTCCCCTCACGGAGGGGCCGGGCGGGGCCCGTTCCCGGTGCCCCTGACGGAGGTGCCAGGGCCCATCGCCGCCTCGGCTCCCCTCACGGAGGCGCCGGGCGGGGCCCGTTCCCGGTGCCCCTGACGGAGGTGCCAGGGCCCATCGCCGCCTCGGCTCCCCTCACGGAGGCGCCGGGCGGGCTCGAGCGCCGTTTCCGGCCGCGCCGTTGCCGGCAGGGGGCGCGGGCGCGGCCGTTCCGCCATGGCGGATTACGAGGCGGTGCAGCGCGGTCCCCTGCGGCTGAAGGGCAGCGGGGGGGCCCTGGGGGCCGGCAAGCGGTGAGGGGGGCCGGGGGAGCCGGGGGAGAACGGGGGGCGGTGAGGAGGGGCCAGGAGAACGGTGGGCGATGGTGGGGGATACACAGCCCGGCGCTGAGCGCTGACCGGGCGCTCCCTGCAGGAAGAAGAAGAAGGCGAAAGACAAGGCCCAGATCTTGGAGCAGATCGTGAGCAGCAAGAAGCAGGAGGAGGAGAAGAAGCGCGGGCTGGACAAGCGGACCCCGGCGCAGGTGGCCTACGAAAAGATGCAGGAGAAGCGGGTAAGGCTTTAGAAACCGCCGTCACCCCTCGGGCTCGGGCGCTGAGGGGGCTGCGAGTGCAGCGAGTAACCGGCCCTTCTGTGTCTCCTGCAGCAAATGGAGCGGATCCTGAAGAAAGCGTCCAAAACCCACAAGCAGCGAGTGGAGGTGAGCAAAACTATCCCGAGTTCCTCAGGCCAGCTTGTGTTTATTGTTGGGCTGAAGGAACTGTTTCCCTTTGGGAAACACAAGCAGGAACCAGGGGGTCTTGTGGCTCAGCATGGTGATGTCAGCACCCGTTTTCTTTCTCTTTCCCTCCCCCAGGACTTCAACAGGCACTTGGATACTCTGACTGAGCATTACGACATTCCCAAAGTCAGCTGGACTAAATGACCGGGCTGCTTTTCACGGCTCTGGAGCTGGACTTGTGTTTTGTTTGTATCAAGCAGGGTTGCCATGTAAATCTGTCTTCTCTCCGTATTGCCTATTACATCTTCTGAACTTTTATGACTTTATACTGTCTTATTTTATAGTCTTGTTTTCTAAAACAGCAATGTCTCGTCTGGGCTGAGGAGGTCTGGTTTACATCAGTTCAGAGGGCTGGTTTTTTTAGTATTTATAGTGAGATTAAGGCCAAAATGAATTGCTGTGAGCCAGATGGAAAACATTCGTTTGTTTCTTTGGTTCTAACAGTTCTCCCTTTTTGAAGTGAAGAGTCTCACATTTAAGTTTCTCTTGTAAGTGATGTGAGTTGTATCATTATTGTATCATTACTTTCTATCAAGTTCTGTCAGAGGCCATGTTTCAAAATGTGGAATATGTAAAATTGTCTAATGAAAGGATATTCTTTGATATTTGATCTTTGTATGCTTTCAAGCCTAATCAGCAAGAAGGGAGGTTTAATCCATGAAATAGAGAGCAGCCAACAAGCGCTAAGTGATGTCCAAGTTTTGATAACTGATGTGGTGGATTTCTGGAATCCCACCGAGCACTCAGGCTTGTACAACTCTGAAATAAACTGTCAGTGTGTCTCTCGAGTGTCTAATTAATGGCTCGCTGTGTACCGGGTACTGAATCCGATTACTGTGGAAAACAGCATCATTTCTACCTTTAGCTCTTTCAAAGGGGTCCGCTGCAACTTGCAACTTCGATGTAACTTATTTAAACGCTGCTTTCGTCCCATTTTGGTGCTGATACACCTATAAAATCGGGGCGGTGCCCTGAGCAAAGTTTGTGTGTGGAGTTCTGGAAGCGCCGAACCTGCCTTTACGATTCTTCCCCCCTCTGAGGGATAACGGGTATCTTGAAGTTCGAAATCCTAACGCGGTGCTAAAATCGAAATAGTTTTCTTAACCCGACTTGGGTTCCGCCGCGGGCGCTGTTGAGCCCTGGGTACTCAGTATGTGCCCGGAGCCCCACCTCAGCCTGGGCGGGCTGTACCAGCGCTCCGGGGACAGTCCCGGGGGAAAGCACGCCAGGACTATTTAATGTCTATCTGTACTCGCGGTGTCCTTCCGCCGCACCGCGCATGTCGCTGCGAGAAGCAGCCGCCGGTCCGGCTCTGACGTCACTTCCTGCGGAAGCGGAAGCGGGAGCGGGCGGGACGCGGCCTGGCCGCCGCGATGTCGGCCAGCGCTGTCTATGTGCTGGACCTGAAGGGGAAGGTGAGGCCCGGCCGCGGGGTTCAGCGGAGCCGGAGTCAAGTTGGGGGTTCCGCCGCCTCTGTGAGGGCTGTGGGGGTCGCGTTCCCCTCCCCGGCACCGCCTCGCGGTCAGCCCCGCATTAGCCGAGCGGGGACAGGGGAGTTGTGGCCTGTAGCCCCTCGCCGGTAGAGATGTTGAGCGAGGTGGGATGCCCAGAGTAGTAATCTCTGCCGTTATTGCAGCTGCTTTGCCTCAGAGGAGTTGCGTGTTTTCCTATCCTAAAGTCATTGTTAGAGCGTGAGCAGTAATAGGGGAAGGGTAGGTCTGGAAAACACTAATACATTACTTTGCAATTAAATGTTGGCATTTGCGTTCTAATCGTCAGAGTACTTTGGCATTGTGACTTGCACTTAAAAATGCAGAGATGGTCGAGGGAAACTGGATGACTTTAAAGGGGCCTTTCAAGCATTTCGTGTCTTGCATGATAACGTCCCTATGAAAGAGGAAAAACAAGTGAAAGAGCTTTCTTGATAGGTTCTGATCTGCCGGAATTATCGTGGAGATGTGGACATGTCAGAGGTGGAACATTTTATGCCAATCCTTATGGAAAAGGAAGAAGAGGGGACGCTTTCTCCTATCCTAGCACATGGAGGAGTTCGTTTCATGTGGATTAAACATAACAACCTGTATCGTATCCTTTATGCTACAGATGTGTTGACATGCCAACGGTTGCTGGTTTGTTTTGTTTTTATGTCAAAGTGCAAGTCAGAGAATGAGTGAAGTGGCATAAGGAGGCTATATTCAGTAATGTTGGTTATATTAAATAAGGTTTTTGTATGCTTTACATAGTGTAATATACACCAGCAGTATAAGGTCCAGAAAAGTGTTTTTATTAACTTCATATCTCCATAGGTCATAGGTGCTGTTAAGTAGTTAATGCATCAATCTTCTAGGCAACTCTAATTGCCTAAAATTAGACTTTTTAAAATGCTCTTAGTAAACTTTTTTTAAACGCATATTCCTGAACATCCTTTATCAGTTGTTGCAACTTCTAAGAAAAATGCTTGTGTGTCACTGGTATTTTCATTTTTATATAAAGTAGTTCAGGTGAGTATATTTCAGAAGTAACCTTTGTGTTCTTTTTTGTCTAAATAGGAGTGCGTAGAGCTTTCACATTTTTTAAGAACTTTGATAATAGCATTTTTACTTTATATTTGATTATTCTGTAGAACTATCGTCTTAAGCACTAATAAGGGCACTGATATTTTGTAGCTGTATAGGCAGAGGATGGGGCACAGTGCTGTAAGTAGTTACACAAGACCTGAGCACCTGGAGGAGACTGAATTGGTGCATGTGTCGTGGTGTTTTACATAGATCTGTGTTTGGTTCATCTGTACCTGGTGTGAAAAATATTTTCTCCAGAATAAATGTTTTTCATAATAGCTTCTTCTGGGGTTCTCTGTGTGTCTTGATTGTGGAGGGTTTCCTAGTGCTGATCTGAGCAGAATTCTGTTTGGGAAGTAGGGGGTTTGGGTTGGAACTTCAAAGATTATTATTTTAGGTGCACAAATACCTTCTGCATGTGCTGTGCTTCCTCAGTTAATGTTCTTCTTCTCCCTTTCCCTCCTGTTGTTGCATTTCAGGTTTTTTCTGAATATTTCAAGGAGTTGGAAGAAGAGAGCATTAGGGATAATTTTGTTATTATTTATGAGTTGTTAGATGAGCTTATGGATTTTGGTTATCCACAAACCACTGATAGTAAAATCTTACAAGAGTAAGTATCACTCTGCATCACTTACAGTGACAAAGCCCTTGCAATGTTTTGAGCCTTTTTCCATTGGCAAACAAATGTTTTGGTGTGTTCTAATTATTGAAAATATTAATTTTCTTTTTTTTCAATGCCAATTCTGTGGTTGTGAAGGTACATCACTCAGGAAGGCCACAAACTTGAAACTGGAGCTCCACGCCCGCCTGCCACTGTTACAAATGCTGTTTCATGGAGATCAGAAGGGATAAAGTACAGGAAAAACGAGGTGTTCCTGGATGTCATTGAGTCTGTTAACCTTTTGGTGGGTACCTCGTAGTTTAACTTTTGTGTGAGAATTGTAGTAGGAACTGTTAAAAAGGGCTTTTTGCATGAAAACCTGCAATAAAAAGTCTGACTGTGGAGGGTGTGCTGTGACACTCAAAGCAATGTAATCAATAAGTTCCCCCAAGGTAGTCCAGTACAAATAATGCTTTAATTGTGTGTATTGCTGATTTTTGGATGTGTCCTTTCCTCCTCTGTGTGTGCCCCTTCACCTCCCTGATCTAATTCATGCTACTGGATTAATCCCTCATAAGAAACACATCCAAGAAAACCCAAGGTGTGGGGATAGAGTGGGAGTGTTTGTTGATGTCACAACGTATCACATTGGAGATGTCTTACCTTGCTCTTCATCTTTGTTCAGGTCAGTGCCAATGGAAATGTGCTACGGAGTGAGATAGTTGGATCCATTAAAATGAGAGTCTTCCTCTCAGGAATGCCGGAGCTGCGCCTTGGCTTGAATGACAAAGTTCTCTTTGATAATACAGGCCGTGAGTGTTGCAGGATCATGATAATCATGACAGATGCTGTCTGGAGTCATGGGTTTTGGGATGCTTGGGTAGCACTGTAATCATACAATCACAATGGCTGGGAAAGCCCTGTAAAGTTATGAGGTCCAACTGCTGACCAACACCTCCGTGTTGACTACTAACCCATGTCCCTAAGTGTCACATCCACTGGCCTTTTGAACTCTTCCAAGGGTGGTGACCCCACCAGTGCCCTGGACAGCTGGTGCCAATGCCTGACCATCCTTTCAGTGAAGAAATTTTCCCACTATATAACCCAAACCTCCACTGGCACAACTTAAGGCCATTTCCTCTTGTCCTGTTCTGTGTTCCCTGGGAGCAGAGCCTCACTCTGCCCCCGGCTACCCCCTCCTGTCAGGGAGTTGTGCAGAGCCAGAAGGTCCCCCTGAGCCTCCTTTTCTCCAGGCTGAGCCCCTTTCCCAGCTTCCTGGGGCTCCAGCCCCTTCCCCACCTCTGTTTCCTTTTCTGGACACACTGCAGTCCCTCAATGTTTTCCTTGTTGTGAGGGGCCCACAAGTGATCCCTGGATTTGAGGTGCCTGAGCGGTGCCCAGCACAGGGGGACAGTTGCTGCCCCAGTCTTAGAAAGTTGGCTGAAAGGGAGGAATGTCAGCAGGCAGCAGCTGTGCTGCAGTGAGTCTTGGGCCATAGTTTGTGTGACCTGTGTTTTCTGTTAGGTGGGAAAAGTAAATCAGTAGAACTGGAAGATGTGAAGTTTCACCAGTGCGTTCGTCTCTCTCGCTTTGAAAACGACAGGACAATCTCTTTCATTCCACCTGATGGAGAGTTTGAGCTCATGTCATATCGTCTCAATACCCATGTGAGTCTGGATGTTTGCCTTTTTAAAATGAGAATGGTTTAGATGGTAGCCACAATGGCTTTTCCCTTCATTTTTTTTCTTACAACGTGAGCAGCACATGGGTTTTTGAGTCAACTGTTAATAACAAAACTTAGTGCTCTCACACAAAACTCCTTCTGGAGGAAGAAGAAAGTTTAGACTTAACTTAGCAATAAGTCTCTGTATTTTCAACTGCTGTTGAAACTGTTTTTGAAACGCTGTGGCTGTGTTTATAATCTTAACTACATAATGCCAGTGTAGCAATTCGTTGTGCTTGTTAACAGCAGTATTTATGTCACTTAGTTTTATTGGAGTATGCCAGCCATGGTGATAAAGATGGCCTTCGTTTCAGAAAAGCCAAAAAATTCTATCTCGAGAAGGTCTATAGCAAAGAAATAGTTCAGTCCCTGGTATGTTAAACTATTGAATATTTCCTGATGCAGATGTTTGTCAGTAGGGATTGATCTGAGATATACATTTTTAAACCTGTAGTTCTTGTACATTTGCTCATTGGTATATCAGTGCTTGCTCCTTTGTATCATTATTTCATACAAAACCACAATTCTTATCATTTTGAACACCCTAGGCTGCATGTTCTGTGTGGTTCACATATTGAGTGTAGTCTTACGGGAAAGCAACATTTTAGTGACCCTGTCTAAAACTCAGAGCTGTGATGTGATTTTTTCCCACCAGGTAAAACCCCTGATCTGGATTGAGTCTGTGATTGAGAAACATTCCCACAGCCGCATTGAGTATATGATCAAGGTCAGACATCCTTAAATAATTCCAGCAAATTTTAGTCTTCTTTTATTTGTTTTCAAAGCTTGATGAGCAGCATATGCATTTTTGTACAAGAATTCAGTATTTCTGTGGGACTTTAGATACCTTTGAAGACTTCATTTGTAAGTTATGATCTCAGTTTCAGTTCTGGTTCTCAGGATAACAGGTTGGAGTGGAGGTGAGCTTGTGTGTGTCACAGCTTTCTGAGCTCACCAGCATCATGAAAATACTTAGACCCTGCTTTTCTGCTTTATTTTTTTTTTTCTTTAGGCAAAGAGTCAATTTAAGCGTAGATCAACTGCCAACAATGTGGAGATTCACATCCCAGTTCCAAACGATGCAGACTCGCCAAAGTTTAAAACCACTGTTGGAAGTGTCAAATGGGTTCCAGAGAACAGTGAAATCGTCTGGTCCATTAAATCTTTTCCAGTAAGTGTTATTTTTTTACTCTTAACCACCCAAGAGTGTAATAATTACTTAAACTAATATTTCATTCACATTGAGACTCTGCCTAAAGCAAATTGTTGGTATCAGACAAGTAGCAGTGGACTCTTCCTCTTTTTCCATGGTTGAAAGATTGGAACTTGCTAATAGATGTTGCTTATATTTTTTTTCACTTGGATATTTTTTCAGAACCCGGGTAGAGAGCAGATTTTTGAAGGATGTCTCTGGGTGGAGTAATCCTTGGCCTGGCTTTAGCAGCAGCTGTTTGAGTTTTGTCAGGCTCTACTTGGGTGGTTCCATGATCATGAGCTCTGTCCACTGCTAATGGTGTGGTAGTACAGCTGTGTGTCACTGTTTAATCTGAATTTTTGAGTATGACACTGGAAGAAAATGCATTATGCCTCAGGCTGGATCTGCAGGATTTTTAAAATAAAAACACATGTCACTCTGAAGCCCTGGAGAAGAGCTGGAATAAATAGTGGACTTTAGCAGTTTGACACTAAGAAAACTACTTGTATCATTGCAAGTTTTTTATTATTTTTTTGTTTCAAGAAAAAAACCAAAACTGTCTCTTTTGGGTAGGGTGGAAAAGAATACCTGATGAGAGCTCACTTTGGACTTCCAAGTGTTGAAGCTGAAGACAAGGAAGGAAAACCTCCCATTAGCGTAAAGTTTGAGATTCCATATTTCACCACTTCAGGAATCCAGGTTAGTGATTGGAATCCAAAATACTGAAAAATTCTCATGCTGGGCTCTAACATGTGAGGTGTTTCTCGTCCTGATGTTCAGTTTTATCCATAAGACCGATTTTTACCCATAAAAGGATCAGGTTTTTTGCTTTTCTTTTTTACTTAATGTTGCTTGGCCAACATGGGAAACTTTATCTCTTACAGATGTTTCTTTTCAGGTTCGTTACTTAAAGATAATTGAGAAGAGTGGCTACCAGGCTTTGCCCTGGGTCCGGTACATCACCCAGAATGGAGGTAAGAGGGAGGAAATAATCTGTTTCTCCAGAACACACCAACAAATTGAAGCTCATATTTTTGAGTATGGAAGTGTCTGGTTTAGATACACAGTAGATTAAGCTACAGCTGTTTGTTTTCTAGTCCCCTTTTTGGTGTCTTAATAGAAGACCCAGTGGGGTGGAGTGGTTATGTTGTTCAAACATTTTCTAATTGAGCTGGAATTTGGTAAATTGGAAAACAGACACATCATTAGCAGTATGCTTGCACATATCATTCTGCCAGCTTTAAAATGTATAAGACACTGTTTAGTACAAAAATACTAGATTTTTAGCAAGCAAAAATGGGTGGGAAGGGACATTAAAGCTCATCTCATTCCATCCTCTGCCATGGGCAGGGACACCTTCCACTGTCCCAGGCTCTCCCAGCCCCACACAGACTGGCCTTGGACAAGGGGCCCTGGCCCCTTAGAGGGATGGGGCAGGCCTCACCTCCTCCACAGGAAAGAATTTATTCCTAATATCCCATCTAACCCTTCCCTCCTTCAGTTGAAGGCTATTCCACCTCTCAGTGTTTATTGATATTTGCATATTCTTGTATTAATATATATTAATATAAGAATTCATTTTATCACTTTATCCCAACTTGCTGCTCTACTTTACTTCTTTTAATGAGACAAATTGCTAAAATTGGGTTTTTGTGGGTTTTTTTCCCCTTCACAGACTACCAGCTCCGAACACAGTAAAACACCTCCCAGGCACCACAGACAACAAGCCTTCAGGCCCAGAATTCGTTTGCAGAAGCTTCTGTGGTCCTGAGAGCTGTGAGTGTTGTTGCCAAGGGTCTCGTTTCTGCAATCTTGGATTGTCAGAAGAAAGATTGGAAATGTATTGATTTCAATAATGTGTTTGAGCTTTTGAACCATTAGTATTGATTGTGTGAATATTTATTTCATTCTTAGAACATGCTGATCTTGCTGCTAAGTGCTAATTACATTAGGAGTAGCAGTTACACTGAGGAGCCAGGAATCCAGAATGAACCTTGGGAATGTCTTGTCAATGCCTTGTCCGTTACAGTCGCAGAGTTTCTAGTATTTGTATTTTAGGATCCCTAAAGACATTGGCAGCATTGTGCTACAAATTAGGGAGATGATTGTGCAATTAAATGACTGCTGAACACTTTGTTGTATTTAGCCCAAGGTATTTTTTTTTTT
>PYHW01010626.1:97098-107176 GCA_013186435.1 Turdus rufiventris | reverse complement strand
TTTTTTTTTTTTTTTTTTTTTGCATGATTTCAAAGAATCTGAGAGAACTTCAAGTGAAAGTTTTGGAAACAAAAATAGGGGTTTGTTAAAGACTGAGTTAACTGAGCACAAGAGATGACAGGAGTAAATGCCTGTTGGAGAGTCTCTGGAAGCAGCAGTGCTGGCTCCAGTCAGTCGAAATGCAGGTGAAAGAGTTCCAACTTGGTGACTCCCCAGGGCCTGGAAACCCTCTGCCAACTGCCCAGTATTTGCTTTTTAAAATTTCTGTTCATCAAACAAGTTCCCAATTGTAATGTGTAGGCATAAAGCCTTAGATTAGGTACTAAAAGACCAAAACACTTCTAGAGGTGATGTAATTTGGTTGGAAGATTGGGAGTTTATTATTATTTTTCCAGATAATAATACTGTACTCCAAGCCCTTCCTGGAAGTTACTGTATAAGAAGAAGCCGACAGAAATACAGTTGCCATCTTTTTTCCAGCTTGCCTTTTGTGTTAATTTAGGGCAAATACTTCTCTTTTTGCTATAGTTTGCTAGAGTTGTTTAACTTCATTTGCCCTAAGGAGAGATGTTTTCTTTCTCTATCTTTTCTGATTGTAAACAGCTATTACTGTATCTTCCTGGCAGAATGAATAACAGGTCCCAATGTTATTCTTAAAGGTATTATTTTTCTTACATGCCATTTCATTTTTTTTCCAAAAAGCTACAATTGGCATGAGTGTACATAGTTATTTTGGGTTTTGGTGAGGTTTTTTTTCAGGAAAATTGTAACGGTTATCAGTATTTTCTTTACACAACTTTTAGGATGTTTTGGGTCTGAGAGGTGCTAAACTTAAACCATCAAAATCTAAATATCTGTGTCTGCAGATGTGATGTGATAATACACTGTGTGCAAAATTCTCCACTGGTGGGAGAGTCCAGGAATGTCAACCAAGAGTGAGAAGATTTCAGTCACTGTCCTCACTGAATCCTTGTAGACTGTATATAGAGACACCTGTGTGTACAATTAGCCAAAAATCAGCTAAACTTCCCCAAGCTGCAGCTGCTGGGACATTGCAGAAGGTCTGCCTCAGGAAATCTAATGTCTGGTGGTGTTTGGCAACAATCACGCCCCCAGTTTTTGGTGTGGACAGGTGTGTTCTGACTCTGTTACCCAACAAGCTTGATGTTGAAACAAAATCACCTTGTTCAAGATTTCAGTTCCACTACTCATTTTCATTTGAACAATTAAGCTTATGACTGGACTAAAACTTTTTATATTAAAACTGTAACTGGTTGACAAATCGCTTTCTGCTGACTTTATTTTTCCGAGTGTTTGCTCTAATTATGTCTGTAAAATGTGACTCTCCGTATCTTTGTTTTCCTCTTGAAGTTTGGATCTTGCAGACCAGAACCATGTTTTCTCCTATTTTGTTGCAGTTTGGCTGTTTTGATGATGGGGCATCAGCCATGCTTGTCCAGAAGGTAATAAAGGGCAAAAAGTCCTCTTTGAATCAGTTGTACTTTGCCTGATTCTTTTTCCGTTTGATCTACACCAGGTGGTAGCCTCTAATCTCACAGTATGTTCAGCTCTTCTAATGTGAGGCCTGAATAAGTGGAACAGAACTTTATAAAAGCAGGAAGTACTGATATTCCTGATTTGTTTACCAAATTCAGGGAAAAAGAAAGCATTTTTTTATTCTCTGCAAAATGCCCCCCCGCTCCCCCTTTTCATCCATTCATTGTTCAATGTGGGTGCCTGTGTAGCTTCACAGGCAGAAAGACAGAAACAAGGGATGTTCTTCAGCACTTGATCTCGTATAAGGAGGCAGGTTTGGATAGGGCACTGAGAGGAAACTTCCCTGTGAGAGTGGGGAGGCCCTGGCACAGGCTGCCCAGAGGAGCTGTGGCTGCCGCTGGATCCCTGGAAGTGTCCAAGGCCAGGTCAGACGGGGCTTGGAGCACCCTGAGATAGTGGAAGTGTCCCATTTAGAATGAGATAGGCTGTAATATGTCTTCCAGCACAAACTAGTCTGTGATCCTATGAGTAATTTTTTTCCCACAAGTTTTGTTCTTAGACCAACTGCTAAATCTTTATCTCACTGAACTTCATTTTCTCCTTAATGTGGTAAAATGTAAATGTCTTGGTTTGCCACCATGTTTATAGGTAAGTGCCTAATACAAAAGACTTTTAAAAGACAATTTGCATGTTTCAAATCACAGTGAAGTGTGTAATCTGTGTTTTGAGCTGACTGTGGTTTCATAGTTGTATTGGCAGCTGTCCCTCCCCAGGCACGCAGACCTGTCGCTTCGTTACGCACGATTTAATTGCTCCTTGATTAGATAACTGTCTCTCCAGGTGTGTCAGCGGCACTCCCTGTCCGAGCAGTTTTATTTCCTGTAGTAGTGCGTGTGTGTAACTGCTCTCGGCTTTCTTAGAATGAGTGAGAGGTACGAAGCAGGGCTTTTGTGTGCCCTGCCCTCCCTGGGCAGCTCTGCCAGCAGATGGCATTCCGAGCACGCTGCTCCCAGTAGGCACCAGTGAGAGTCACAGTGCTCTGTGCTCCACGTGCCTTGATTTGGAAGGCACAGCTAGTGCAGTGACTGAGTGCATTAAATTATTTTCTTAGCCTTATGCAGTGTGATTTTTGGAGTTGAGAAACTTCTCAATGTAGTTGGATAATTTTAACTTTCTTTTTCTCTCATGTGGCTGATACTGGTACTCCTGCAAAGTGCAGCAGAGGAATCGGTACCAAGGGAACGGTTGACCCAGTGCAGCACCACAGGAGCACCTACTTGGGGTTGTACATTGGTACTAGACACTGCTGGGTCACAAATTAAACCTCAGCTCGTGCTCTGAAAGCTCCTGTGTGACATAATGTAAAAGAAAGAGGACCTTTTCACCCCCACACATTAGCTCTAGGGAAAAGGGGGTTTGTCTCAATACATTAAGCCAGACCCTACTTCCCAATGAGGTAAAATAGGTGCCTTAGAAGAGCTTCCACCTTGGTCTTCCAGCTGAAGAGTCTTGTTGTGTGTTTTTTAAGGTTTTCCCACTCTTCCTTCTTTCTTGGCTTCTTTTTCCGCTGGAATAGTGTTTGGACTGCTTATATTTGCTTCCCAATTCTAGTCTGAGCTGGTTTTGTCTATAAAACATCCTTACACATAAAGAGAGATCATGACACTATCTGGAGTGGATTTGCCTCTGGTTAGGAGATTGCACCTGTTTATTTCTGACTTTATTCTGTGAAAATAAAAAGGCTAAACCTTGGCACCTCCGTCCTTATCTTGTGCCAAATGCAGTGTTGCAATATGTTCAGTGCTTTTTTTCCCCTTTGTGGTTGACACCCACTGCTGTTTGTAATTTCAGCAGCCCTGGCACAGCGGGGGTTGATGGCCTTGCAGAAAACAGCATGAGAGAGCAAAGTCAAGGGACAATATGAATTATCTTAATTGCCGTGGTAATTAACTATGCAACAATATTACTTATGATACAGAAGTCAAAATGTAAACAAACAATTGTAAAACTTTTTTCCACAGAATTTTGTGCAATTCAGTGTGTTCTCTAAGTCGTGCCCTCCCTACACACAGATAAAACTTGTTTCTCCTGTAGTTACAGCACGTTGTCCTGACTCAGCATTTGTGAAAGCAGTTACAGCTCGCTGCAGGCAGATGCAGGAGGTTCCCTTTTGTAGCTATTGTTCATTAGGGAATGAGTGAAAAACTTTGGGTCTTTGGGGACTCCAGCACAGGAAGGACACAGACCTGTTGGAACAAGTCCAGAGGATGATCAGAGGGATGGAGCAGCTCTCCTGTGAGGAAAGGCTGAAAGAATTGGGATTGTTCAGCTTGGAGAAGAAAATCTTTGGGGTGACCTAACTGTGACCTCCCAGTATCTGAAGGGAGCCCACAAGAAAGATCGAAAGAGACTATTTGCAAAAGCCTGGCATGACAGGACCAGGGGGAATGGGTTCACACTGACAGAAAGTTTAGATTGGATATGAGGAAAAAGTTTTGGGTTTGAGGATGGTGAGGCCCTGGAACAGGTTGCCTAGAGAATCTGTGACTGCCCTGTACTTGGGAATATTCAAGACCAAGTTTAACAGAGCTTGGAGCAGCCATGGTGTCCCTCCTCATGGCAGGGTATGCTAGAACAAGCTGGGGTTTAAGATCCTTGTACATGTGCTGCCTTGTGGCTGAGCTGGGCTTTGGCAGTGCAGGGGCTGTGTGGGGATCATGGTGTGGGCTCTTCAGTGTCATCACTGCTCTGGGCAGCACTCTGCTCCTTCACACCAGCTCCTAAAGACAGAGATGTAGGGATTTTTTTTCAGATATAGGAGTTACAGCTAAACTGGGATCTGCATTTGTTCTCCTGAGGATGAAGGAGTATTGTCTTAGCAGGATGCATCCCAGACTGAGCTTCTAAGAAGTTGGTGCAAACAGCCATCTGAACAGACCTTCCACAGCCCTGGAAAATCCATGGCATTACACTGGAAGATTAAAGCCACTTTTCCCTCTTCAGCTGTTCTGCTCTGAGAGTGTTGACAAACTCATTGAACCATAGGATTTGGATAATTTTGAGGTTAACATCAGAAATTATGCCCAGCTTATAACCTCTCTCTTCTCATCTCATTCCTCCTCGATACTGCATCTCTTTGTGTCCATCTGGTCTTATGTCCTCCCCTGACAGTCGAAGCATTGCATCAATGAAACTTCATTTTGCTGTGGGTTGAATTACTCTGAGTTACCCTCTACAAATTATGGACTAGATCATGGAGCCTCTGAGTTTGTTTGCAGGCTGATGGTCAAATAAATAAATAGAAACAGGCCTGAATCAAATGATTAGCAACGTGAAGAGCAAGACGCTCCTAGAGGCAGCGTGCTGGGCTACAGCCTGTTCTGGAGAAAGTTTTCTAGGCCCTAGTTCAAATCTTGGCTGTGGATTTGTACCTTGGATCAAAGTTTTGTTGCAGGCCCTTCTCCAATATAAAGCAAAGAAATATAAAACAACAAATATCTAGTGAAATCCAAACACAATCTGCTTTATGTTATGCTACAAAAATGAATGAACTCTGCCTCCCACCCACTCCCACTGTGACTTGCTGTGAATAAGCACCACTCAAAGGAAATCACTGCAAGAAGTTCTGCCTCTTTCCAGCAGGAATAACAATGGAGCAAGGAAGAACAATGACTAGGTTTACCTCTGCTATTCCAGTTGGGCAGATGTAGGTGAAGAGCAATGGGATGTTTAAAAGACCATTGAAAGGACTCACTCTTCACACTGAACTGAAGCCCAAATATTCAATTACAAAGCTTTTAAAATGTTTTTTTCTAGTAAGTTAGGAAAAACACTTTTGTCAAGGAATTTCCTATATCTCATCTGAGAATTTCTCCTGAGAATTTCTCATTTGAGAATCTCAGACCATCTGAGGCAGCATGGTGGTTGCACCACAGATTTTGAGGCATAGAAGAATATCTAGGGAAATCAGGCACGTAGGGTAAATTCATCCATCTGTTATTTATAGATCTTCAAGCCACTGGATTACAGGTCTCTGATGTACCTGTTGCATTTCAGGGAAAGCTTTGCAGAGTGACTCTTCATAGACAGACTGGATTGAACTGATGAGAATGGGTGTTGCTCCAAATCAGGGCAAATCTTGCTCTGGGTATTTCCACTTTAAGTAATTAAAGAGGTCATAGAAGCTGCTGACTCCTCCCCAGCAGACAATGAAGAATTCAATTCACAAAGTCTAGGAGAAAGTAGGGGCACTGAGTTTCCTGCAGGATCAAGATTTAGGGGGGTTTTACATAAGGGCTTTGTGGGCTGGCAAATATCTATTGGATAGTGGGTGTAGGAGGTCTCGAAGGAGATCAAAGGTGTGTTAGAAACAGCCAGTTATTGAGAGGTAATATAACACCCAAACTCAGCTACAGTTTTTTCAGGAAGCCCTTTCTTAAAACTCCTGGAATGCTGCTCCAAGCTGTACCTGTCACTGCTGCTGTCTGGCCAATGAAATGGGACAAAACTGCACACACAGGAAGGGTTTGAAGGAATTTCAGTATAAAAGTTGAGGGGAAAGCTTGAGGGAAAGGTTAAGGAAGGAGGACTGTTGAGAAAGGCTGACATTATTAAAAAATGAAATCTGCTTTTTTCATCTTCAAACACAAAAAGGCAATCTATAAAGTTGAAGATTAGTATGTTTTACATGGACAAGAAGCATTACAGTGTAGAATTCACTGAACTGTATTTGCTTAGAAAAGGACTTATCAGTCGAGCACTGCTCTGCATCAGAGGTAAGAACCTGTTTCTCCTTGAGCTGAGCTCTCTGTGTTTCAGCTATCTCTAAATACTCCCTGACCAATAATGAGCACATGGCTGCAGAACAAGTGCTTCTTTCTTGCTTGCTTATTTATTCAAACAAAAGCACAAGAAGAGAGGCTTCTACGTGTGTTGGACTCTACAATTGTTAAAGTTTCCAAGAGGTCACAAGGGTCCCAGATAACATTAGCAGCTAAGTGCTATGTTGTCCTGTTGTGTTATCAACAGGAAACATCTTTACCAGCACAGGAACTACAGCTTTGTAATTGGCCTGGTGCAAGAACATGACAGTATTTTCTCATCCTATCAGCACTCGGATATTTTGGGAACTGGTATATAAAGCTCGCAGCACACAGTGTCTCTTGGACATTAGGAACAGGTTCATGTTAGAAACCAGTGTGCTTTGCTATTTTAGTAGTTGCTATAGTTGCAGCATGAATTTTCTTGCCCTGCATGGTTCAGGATGGTATTTCATTACAGTCCATATGTGTATTTTTATTATTTGAGTGCAGATGGACATGTTTAAAGGAATTAATACAATGGTATAACCCTTGAAAAGAAACCTTTAGCATATAAACAACAAACCCATAAATCGTATCAATGCAGGCCATGTTTAGCTTTCATTAAATACTCATAGACTTCTACGGTGCAAGACTGAGTTGTATCCAAGCGAATTTCAGATTCACTGGATGATAAAATGTTACATTTGGGCTCTGAAATGAACAGCGTTCTGCATGATCCATGTGTTGAACAGAAACAGCCCTTCTGCCTCACACAGTTAATGGCCAAAAAAGTGCAGTAACATCTATAACTAGTGTTAGATCAGAACAAATAGTATTTCAATAGAGCTGTAAAGAGCTCTGTTGGAAGGGGTCCAATATTGCAATTAATATTCTGCATGGAATTACACCACTCGCTGATTATGGCAAGCCTCACTTGGCCCATTTGATAAAGCTGGAGTGGGTTTTTCCACAGCTGTCATCACTGTTTTCATCCAAAGTAATTGTAACTACCAAGAAGGAAAAACTACAACACCAAACCCACAGCATGAGGATTGCCCAAATCTTTCCTTAAAAGTGCATAATGAGAAATTCTAATAACTTGAGGGTCATTTTGATCCTTCAGAATAATCAGTGCTATACAACCCTTAATGCACTATTGTGGTGTTGCTCTTAGAGAGCTCACACAGCCGTATTTTCTAACTTCCACTCTTATTACAATTTTTCTTAAATCTCTTGACATCAGAAATCAAAGATAGCTTTTATACAGCAAAATTTTTGGTAAATATGGACAATAGGATCATTTTGTTAACCAATAAAACTGGCTTCTACAATGAGAAAAGTCATTATTTTCTTTCCATTTTATTCTAAATAGTACACACTAAAAAAAATCAACCTGAACTAGAAGTTTGCACGCCCATTTGAGCACTTAGCTTGTCACAGAAGCTTCATTTGGCCCTCACTGATGCCTGTCTCAAAACATCCTGACATCTCCAAGCAAAACCAGAGCCACAAGCTGCAGCCCTTGAAGGCTCACGATTGCAGTGCAAAATTATGTCCCCAAACTTATCTCCCATGTATTGTGTCAAATACCCAAAATATCATGGGCTGATGATGACAGGCGTTATTTTGGAGGGATGACACAGTCATAGATGGGGCACTAAGAGTTTTATTTCCTCCCTCTTGCTCACTCTTGAAACATGCTGGTGGAGGTGGTAGGAAGGAGGGAACATTTTGGTCTTCTGACTTAAGTGTTGGAGTGCCCAAACCCTCTGAGGCAGCAGCACTGGAGCAGCTTTCTCTTTTCCAAGCAATATTTTGTGACAGTAGAGCCAAAGGGATTCAGACTAATGATACTAATTTTTTTTTATAGCAAATACAAGATTTTTTTTTTTATTGGGGTGAAAATGTGAATTCAGCAGAGAAAAGAAACAGCAGCTGCAATGCCTGGAAGTTAAAGCGAAGTCAAACTAGAAGAGTTTGCTTGCAGGAGAGCATGTGTTTGTGTGCAGGCATTTACCGATAGAATTGATGCAGGGGACATCTCAGAGTCCTGTGTGAAGATGGGGACAAACCTCCACCAAAAATCACACCTCTTCCAAAAATTGCAGCCCCAGAGCTGCTGCCACAGCTCCTGTCCTTAGGCGTGGACTCTGCAGGTGAAGCTCCCAAGAGCTGTAGGAGCTCCTCAGCGCTCCAAAATATCAGTGTAATCCTTCCTAGAGGCTTTTCCCCCTGCTGATCTCATCAAAGCTCTTGCCCTCACAACACCACCACCTCCACACTCAGTTCAAGTTTCCTGCAGGTGCTGTGGGACGTCCCCAGCTGTGACTCCCCACACGCTGAGTCAAGGCACAGCACAGCACAGAGGGAGGCTGGGCTGGGTGCAGGATCATTTCTGCTCTCGGAGAACCTCTCACCCACGTTTCCTGCATGAATCCTGGGTGAGAGTGCTGCTTGTGCGAGGGCACGGGCAAAGCCGGTGCTGTGGGAAAGTGCAGTGGCACCTGGTGTGTCCCATTCTGCCTTGTTGGGCTGCTGGTACCAAAAACGTTCTGCTCTCTGCCCTCCATCCACACCCACAGCTGTGAATGCTGCCTCATTTTTTACACTGAGCGCCAGGTATTTTTCCCTTTTCCCTCCAGCCCATCGGTTCCCCTGTCCTTTGCCATACGGGTGAGCAGCTGCTGGCTTGGTGCTTGTATGGAGGATGTTGGCCTCACATCTCCTGGCTCCTGACCATCTCCTCTCCCCATAGCCACAGAGTGAGAGAGAAAATAAATGTTACAGCTGCTTTTCCCTGCATCCACAGAGCAGTTCTGAAGGGAGGCTGTCCGCCTGCTGTTTTGGGGTCCAACATTTAATGGTGCCCCGTGTCAGATCCCATCTTCAACAGCCTTTAGTTCAGAGCCATTGGACAGCTCCATCAGTAGAGGAAAGGTTTAAATGCCACATTGTGGCTTCCAGGACCATCTCCGGGCACAGGGGGAACTAGCAGGTCAGTCACCATGAATCACAATTGTCAGTCACAATGAATCTCCCCTAAGATCCTGCTCCTGGCATTATCAAGGCATTCCAGAAGGTTCTTTGGACAGCAGGCCACTGTCCCAAGCCCATGTCCTATAAAGCACATTCCCTCCAAAGCAGAGCTTTGGGACACGCCTGTTGGAGCCTGGGGAATGGGCCACGACCGAGCCACGCCAAGCAAAGATTCACGCCTTGGTGGCATGTGGCAAAAGGGGCTGCTGGTCACTGCAGTGAGGTATCAGAGCTGGTGCAAGTTGAGCTGCACTTGGCTCGTGAGGAGGGTGAGGCATCCTCCCCAGAGCGAGCAAACCAAGCCTTGGGCAGAGAGGCTGCAGAGCACAGAGCATGCAGCACCCTCCGCCTGCTGAGGGCTCTGGGGTTGGGACTCTTTGTTTCTCTGGGGTTTTGGGTGGGTCCACCCCTGCTTTTATCTTGGTCTGTAACAGGGGAAGGACAGCTGTAGCTAATTCCCACGGGCCAGAAAGAGCAACAGTGAAATAAATTGGAAAACTTCTTCAGAGAAAGACAGAGAACTAGTGCTACCAGCGTGGCTGAAAGTGAAAGGACTGAAGGAGCCTTTGGCCCACATAGGGAGGAACCATCTTCTTGTTTTTCTGATACTCTTGAAAAGAAAGAAACAGCTGCTTTTCATTTTCTGTGTAAAACAGCACCCATCAGTGCCACCATGCCTCCTGAAGCTGGGCTGAGCCCTTGTCTCAGGGATATTGGGGGCACCGCTCTGCAAGAGCAGGCAC
>PYHW01010626.1:2591-97048 GCA_013186435.1 Turdus rufiventris | reverse complement strand
TGCCTTTTTAGCCATTGTTGTGGGAAAATGGCTTGAATTTTAGATTTTATTAAAAAAACCCCACCATATATTCAGCTTGTTTTGGGGCCATTGCCTTTTTACCCATTGTTAGAATGAAAGCAATTGGGCACATAATAATTCCCATCCCACACTGTAGCATTGAACTTCTGCACTAACAAAGAGCAATCACTGAGCATGGTGCAAAGGATAAATTAACTTTTTCTGTTATTCCGTTGAAAAATAAACTCTTGCAGTCTTCTGTAAAAATATCTTTGGGCAAAACAGATTATTTTGACTTTGGACAACATCATTCACGAAACACTACACCACAAGTATGGTCTGAAGGAAACCACACATGATTTGACTCTTTTTATCTCGAATCGGTGGCGGGGAGCTCGGTGCGGTTACAGTTCTCCTCATTTCTCAGAAGAGACGATCATATTTAATCATTGTGTCAGTTGGCACAAACACCATGTTTGTAGTGAAATGCTAAAAAACAGCACATTTATCTTTCCCTTGATCGAGATTTGTACGATAGAAGCTCTTAACTTTAAAACTCATCAGTAATGAAACATTTGAAGGGCTCAGCTACCCAACTTGTTTACTGTAGCTTATTTTAAAGAATGGTCTGATCTCTCCTGCCTATTATAACAAATACAGCATCAGTAATCTCCACCCAAGGGCATTCATTCCTTGGCAGGCTTCACTTTGGCTCTAAGATATTATTTCTGGACTTTTTTGAGAGAATGACATCTACTAACTTGCTGCACTGAGCAGCACATTTCAGAATCCAGAGCGCCTGTAGGGGTTGCCTCACAGCATGTCCTTACCAGCTGCATTGGTGCAGGAGCCAAGAGAAATTTGGAGGAGGAGAGAGAATTGGAAGATGAGTGTGATTCCCCATCTGACCCACACCAGAGGGGCCAGAGAATTTCTCTCGTGCTTCCTGCAGCAAATCCATCACATCTGCTGGGAGTGCTGCAGCTCTCAGTGACACACGGCTGCTTTTTGGCCATCTTGAATCACCACTGCTCCTAGTACTGACCTGCCCTGAGTTGTGTTATTTTATTGGCACCCACGCGTGGTGTGGTATCGAGAAGTCCCAAGCACATGAAAACCTCCCCTGTACCACACAGAGATCAAACGCCAAAGAGAAAATCAATCCTTGCCTAAAGAGCTCACTTGTAATTCACATTTAAATCTACTTGGGTTTGTCTCTCTCCTGCAGGGCCAGGGGTCCACTCCCCACCTTCCACACCACTTTCAGTGAGAGCACAGGCTGAGAGCTCAAGGAGACAGGCAATGCCACTGGGAGATGCAATGAGTTTTGTCTGCGCTCAGGCTGCAGTTTCAAGGATTACAGTAAGTTTGAAAAATTGCTTTTCTGTCAAAAAAGATGTTTGAGCTCTCAGAAAACCAACAGCAGGAGAAGACAACTACAAGTCTCACTGCTTGGCATGCAGAGCTGTCCTGTCCTTCTCCAGGAGCATCCTCCCTGGCCACAGCAGCACCCTCCAAACCAGCTCCAAAGGAAAAAAGGAGCATTGCTGATAGACACCATTGCTAATTTACCACTGTCAGTTCAAGCCCTACATCAGTTGCTTCTCAGCAGCTCAGTGTTGTAGAACCATTGCTTTCGTAGAGGGGTGAGTTTCGGTGGTTTCCAACGACTTGTTCGGTTAATGTGAAATTGTGGAGGAGTTGAAAACTCAGCTGTGAATGACAAATGAAAAGCCTGCACCTTGCTCTGGCCAAACAGACAAATGAAAAGGCAGTTCAAGGCCTGCACCTTGTCCCTGAAGCGACTCGCTACACACCCAAAGCCACCAGTTTCCCTCCTGCCACCAAAACCTCAGTGTCAGTGACTCCTGGAAGGTGTGCACTCATGATCTGCAGGATCACCCATTTGCAGAAGCTTCTGGAATGAAAAACAGAGCTGCTCCTCTGCTGCTGCAAGCCCATTTACTCAGGAAGTGCTGCCACACAGCCAGGGGCAGTGACAAGATGGAAAAAGCAGAGTATTGGCATCACATCCTATCACAACAACCCTTCCCACAGCACAGCTGAGCCAACACATCATTGCAGGGCTGATGTTTTAAGCACAAACCCCACAAACACAACCACCCAGATGAGCTCATGATAGGAGAGTTCATGAAATTTATATCCATGGGGTAGTTACATGAACCTTGTACTTTTTTCTTCCACCTTTTTAATGCTGGAGTTTTGGGCAGGTTGTCTGGGGAGGTTTAACTGGGGCCTGCTTGTTTTGTGCCATTTGACACTGAGCTAGTGATGATTTCTGATGTATTTATATATACGTGACATGGATTTATTATACAGCAAGGGCATTTTTTTTCCTAAAAATATATGGAAACAATTTCAAAAACCTGCATTATGGATAAATAGCTTCCTTTTGCACAGATGACACTGGTCCTTCTCCTCTTGTAGACTTTCTTCACCGCCCCTTTTAGACAAAATCTTTGGATTTATATATATGTGTGTACATGTAAATATAGCTTATACAGAGATGGTTTATATCTTATATATCTATATCTATATATATATATAAATTTAAATCAGAATGCAATGACTTTGCTTGCTCTAAAGCACAGCAAAAAATGAGTTATGATGCTATAAATTTCTATCAGACAGGAAACTAGATCTTTGCTAATATTAATGAATTCACCACCTCATACTTACTATCCATGACACTACAGAAAAACAGGGACATGCACATTTCACCATGGCCCTGGCATTTTATTGTAATCAGGAAGATTTTCTCTCTCTGGAGGCTTTCCCCTCTCCTCTCAATGTGTCCCAGAAGGGAACTGAATGCCCCATCAGCATGAAGAGAGAGCTCATGCTCATATGGCTGATTTACTACTCTGCTACTGCATTGATTGAACCCAGCTACAAATCCTAAAGACAAAGGCTTACATCCTGAAGCATTAAAAATCCTTTATTTTTTGTTGTCATCCTATCCTGAACTATTCTGGGCGCCTTAGGAAGGGCAAAGTTCTTTGGACATGCCCATTTAGGCTGGACTGGGAAAGAAGCATCTACAAAGATAAATCTACACAACCAAAAGACTATTGCTGTGCTGTAGCCCCCAGTCTTGGAATATAGGGAAAGGGCAGCTCAGGCAAATATCGGTTAGAAAAAAAAAAAAAAAAGGAAAAGAGAAATTAAAAGGAAGACGAAAAGGAGAAAGAAAAGTAAACTGAGTGGGAGGGAATTGGTCATACACATATCTCTGCAGGTGAAAAACTTTTCTTTCAGCTTCAAAGCTACTCGTGTCCTTTACTACAGAGCTGTCCACAGCCCCTTGAGGTTTTCTGATCAACTCTTAGGCTGCTGGAGGTAAGAGCAGGGATTTCTATCAAGGAGCCATGGAGAAAACTAACAGCGCAAACCAGCCTGGGTGAATTAAATTACGGCCTTGAGATGCAAGTAAAGCAAAAGCAAAGGCAAGTCACTACAGCCTTTGAAACACCAGTTTACAGTGTGATCAGGGAAAAATAGCACTTTGTTAACTTCTTGTTTAGGAAAAAAAGAAGCAGAACACTTCCTTTAATGACACATTAGCTGACAGTGGTGCTTTTATGACTCTTTCCCAGTCACCGATGAATCACTGGATGGAAGTGCAGGGACAGACTGTACTCAGCAAAGGGCTGAAATCCAGTGGTTCAGTGTCACCCAAAACAAGGTGCTTCTCTTGCTCCTGCTCTCTCTCATGTCATTGTCATCAGCAGCTCTTCCTGCACAAGCTCTTTATCAGCCCAAGATCTCATCTGATAACCCTGGAGGTCTGTGTGTCATGAGCAGCTCCACCCCCAGACCAGACTCTCGCTGCCACCACAGCTCCTGCTTCCCACCACCGCAAGCCAAGGAGCCTCCACACTTTACCAGGCATTTTTTCCCTTGTATTCTCTTCTAGTGCAGTTCATATGCTTGGACATTTCCCTTCACAGACATCCATGCTTTCCAAGTTCCTTACAATTTAGATTATGCGTCCTTGGTTTCAATCCTTTGCATCAGAAAATAGGGTTTTTTGAAGCTTAATAGTGAGGGTTCAGTGCATCTGCCAGAGTTTCTGGCACAGCCATCATCCTGCAGGAGCAATTACTTTCCAGTGAGTCTCTAAAATTGCTTATTTACTTCCACTTGTAGGCCAAAAATACTTTAAAATCAGGACAGTTTTTTCCAGTTATACAATCACCCAAAATATCTTGAATACATAGACTTCCACTGTGGTGCAATAGTCAATCTGAAAATAGCCAAAACAGTTTGTAAAGCATGTTAAAAGTGTTCCCTCACAGAATTCAGGCTTTAGAAGTGCAGCTCTATAGTCTGAGTCAATCAACGTCATGAAGCAAAATCAATTCCCCTGATGTTATAACAACGCAGGGAAAAAGAGACAACAAAGGAGAGGGCAGCCAGTCTGTGGTGCTCTTCAGCAGCTTCCTGGGCAGAATTATTGCAACCACTTCTAGAATGTCCTTTCATGTCTATTCATGTCAGGTTTATTTATTGCTCTCGGTAAAACAAAACCAGAGTTGATGTCTGACCAGCCATGAGATTTAGGATATTTTTCCATTAGAGCTTTTTAGTTAATTATAGTGAGTTTAAAACCTTAGTGTGGGGCATCTGCTGCTCCTACCATTTTCATGTATCAAAAGCATTGATAAAACCTGTTTTGGACTACAGTACTTTAAGAATCAGAACTTCTCCCTGTCTTGAAGGTACAGGTAACAAATTATACAGTGATCTTTTAAAGATCTCCAGAAAATCTTCTAAAGATCTCAAGGCACTCTGCAAATTGAGGCTCCATTTGTTTTCTTTACTCATGCATATTTTAAACTCCCTTTTAAGTTTCAACGGTTTGCATGAGTGTAATTCAGAACAGACTGGGGCCTTACATATTTTGCATACCAACAAGTTATGTGAGTCCAATTTCTGAAAAAAATATTGTATGAGCATTCTGATGCAGTTGTGGCGTAACTCACTGGAAAAAATAATACTACAACAAATCCTGCAGGATTTACTTTGTAATTTTAAGTAGACATTCACAAATGTAAGCAAGCTTTGTGTCCATCAACAATGTCCAGAAAGGAATCATCCTTTCTCCAAACCTACTGAAGAACCATGGTCTTAATTTGTAGGTTTAAGTTACTGGCACCTTGATAGATTAGATAGATAGATAGATAGATGTCATCTAGACTTTAAATGATATTGAAAAAGTAGAAATAGCATGATAAACCTTCAAAGCTGAAATAAAAAAGAACCTGTGTTTTAACTTAGTGTTGAGTATTTATACAGCCGGCACCATTTAGTCCGGCATGTTTGAATGAGTGCAAGTCTGTGGTTGCAGTTGTGTATAAAAATACTGTAGCCTGCTCCTGCTTTAGGAACTAAACTTCAGTTCCCAATAGCTCCCTCTGTAATTCTCTTTCCAAATAAAAGGAAGAACTATTCCTGGCTCGTAACGGTGTATTTCTGTGGCTTCTTGAACTATAATGAAGGCAGTCTGGAATGTTAAAAATTACATGCTCAATGCCAGTTCTGAACCCACAGTAATTTAGGCTTTAAATGTTTTGAAGTTTACATTTGGAGTCTGTTATTGTACAACTTCTTAATTAAAATGTTGCTGTAGTCCAGATCACTAATGCTTCTTGCTTGAAGATCCATTAACATTTATCTTAAAACCACTATGCAGGGAACTTGACAATTTTGGTATTGAGGGCTAAGTCTATCTGCCTGGAAAATTATTCGGTTTTTATTTGGCTCCTTCTAATTGTAGAAATTCAAAGACGTCTTTGATATCCACTGAAATCCAACAATGGAAGCATCAGTTCTTTTTCTGCAAATGCTTCAGATCTGCCTCTGTTGCAGGTTTAATCTTGATGCAATTCAAGAAATAATCTGCCAAGCTTGTCACCAAGGAATCAGGTTTGGATTTTTCTGCAGAGACAGTATGTACCACTGATGCATAATATCATCTCTATGTTTTCCCATCAGAATGCTACTAAATAAATCAGAAAAATGCGACATGCTCACATCTAGATGTCCTCTTAACCCATTAACAACTATTCTTAGGATTAATATCTCAGTGGACCCTTCTTGTTATCATCTGTAGCAGAGAGTTTGTAGATATTTATGTTTCCAATATGTCTTCATATTTATATCCTGTGTACTGTGAAGTGAGACTTAAACCTGACCTTCATTCTCAAGTTTAAATTCTTCTCATACCCTGTGTAAACAGTGGGAATTAGTCAGTGAGAGATACAAAACCTGGAAGCTAACACCACAAGGCTGGAGTTCAAGTGGGGCTTGTGGTGGGTTTTCTTTTGGACAGGTAGGGAGGTCCCTCCTAAAGCCAATGTAGGAGCTGGCCCAGTTTTTGAAGGAAATTCCCTCAAGAATTTCTCTGTAAGGCCCCCAAAATGCATTGACTGGCTATAGGGATAACTCAGCAGGACAACAATGGCTTTGTGAAAATTCTGCATATTAAGGGGGGACTCAGAGCTTTCCAGATGTGCCAAATAACTCAGAAATCTATTTACATTTAGTTCAGGTTTAGATAATTTTGGTAATGAAGGCTAAAGTCATCTGCTTATAAAGCTGTCTGGTTTTTATTTGGCTCCTTCTAATTGCAATTCCTGTACAATATAAAATCATAGAGCTATTATTGTATTTGCATTTACTAATCATCGTACAACAATAACAATTTTCAGTGTAGCATCCATGGGATTCTTGCACAACTGCAAATATTCCCTAAATTTTGAGAGAGAGAGAGCTCTGGGCAGCTCTAAGGTAGTAAGGAAACAAAATCCTTTCCTATCTGAAACAGCCACTCAGCCAAAAGGTACATTGAAAATAGAGTGGGCCTTACTAGTCTCTGTCTGTGTTGCCTGTGAAGGCTTCAGACCTTGACTTTTATCATCCCACACCTCAATATTATGTACTAAGAGAAGCAAACCCCCTCTGACATGACAATTGGCAGGAGCTGTCTTCATAGCAACCACATGTTTTCACATCCAGTGCATCTCTTGCTGTGACACGGAATTCTGCATTGTACCTGATTTTTGGCTATGAATTTATGTTTTCAGGTGTAAGCAAAATGAGGTGTTATTATTTCCACCTAATCAAGGCAAAACCAGTTTCACTTTCTTTGAAGCTTTTTATCTCCCTACAACTGGATTTGAATCTCTGACTTCACCACCACAACCCCAGAGCCATAACCACAAGGCCACATGGTTCCAGAGCTGTTTTTGGAGGTGGTAGTGATGTGAGTTATTTTAGAAGCTGCTAGCTATAAATTTCAGTTATATTTGAAGGAGGGTAAGTGAGCTTTGAAAGTCCTTGGTGAGTCTGTCCTTCAGTGACTAGTAGGCAATTACTGAGGCTGCTGGCAAGAGTAGGAATAGAAGGGTCGTCCTGCAGCTTCTCCCAGAAACCACTGAGTGCAAACAAACAGCAATTGTGAACGACAGTTAAACTAATTGTCCTTGTTGGTATTACTATCCCAAGATGGCTTGTGACGCAGAAAGTCAATCTGCACAAAGTCAGTTTTTCATTATAGTGAGCTCCAAATAGCATCAAAACAACTCATTTTTAGACCTCTGGGTTGTGCATGATAAACGCAGCCCAACCACCTTGATTTTTTTTTAAAAAGGTTTCACCCTTACCCTTCAGTTCATGAGGCATTTTTGTACTACTGGCTTCCTGCCTGAAAATAAATGTGAATCTGCTATTCCATACCACTTGTTCCATAAACTACAAGGGCAAATGCTGGGAGCTATGACTGGAACCATTTTACATTTGTAAAATAAGGATCACTTGCCAAAATGATATGCGAGATTTAAAAGCCTCACTTGCCAAGATCCATTCAAAAGAGAGCAGCCTTGGCACAGCCAAAACCCCACTGTTGGGTATGATGTGAGATAAAAACCCCAAAAAGCAACAACTGAACTGCACAACTAGTTAATAAAAGCTAAAAAATGTGGAATTCAATTATTTCGCATGTAGGAATTGTATACACTTCTCTTTTTCAACTGCACAAGTTAGCCACATCTGTATGAAATGTAGATAAATCAGGGAGTAAAGTGATTTCAATCAGAATAAGGGTCATGGTAGAGATGGTGGCTGAGAGATGATGGTAGTTACTTGTTGAAGATCATGCTCGATACGCTCAGCTCTCTGTTCAGCTTTTCCTTGTCTCTGGTATAGCAAAGCACAGCTGTTTGAACAGTGCAACTGAGACAATTCCTCATGATAGACATGAGCTTTCCCACTGGAGATGCTCTCACACATCAGCCAATCTCCAAAGGAAAGGCAGAGGGCAAAAATGCTGTCATACAAACCCCACAGGGACAGTCAACCTCAAAAACAGAGTAATAGGCATAATCCAGTACTTCAGGACACAACTAAGGGACTGAAGGTAATCCTTTAAGGAGGAAACAGAAGAGAATTCCTTGGATTTGTAGAGCTGCAATAGTATTAGCTACAGTTGCCTTTAGCTGGGTAAGATCTGGCCTTATCATCCCAGGGAGGGATGAATTCTCCATCACTTTCTTCTGCAAGTACAGAGCCTTACCATTTCTGAGCTTACACTCAAGGTGGGGATGATTAAAATTGGGAGGAGATAATAAAAACACCTCACTGCCCAGGAAATGGGCAAGTCAGTGAAATCCTCCTGCTCCAGTCAGGGAAATCCTCCACTTGCTGCCACCAACCACTCTGAAACAAACACTAGGACTACAAAGGGCATGGAAAAGTTATTAATGCTTTCTGTTTGTGTCCAGGGCAATAAATAACCTTTAAGGTGATGCTGATGCAGAAAAGGATGTGAAATACTCGAAATACTCCTAGAAAAACAGTAAATGCCACCAGTCTAATAATCTGCATTTATTATCTATGATTCCAAGTAATTTTTACTCACAAATACAAGAAATCACTTAACGTTAAGATTTCTTGCGATGCTGTACAATAGAAACACAGGAATAAAATAGCATTCTCAGCCATGAAGATCACATCTATCTGGATACTTGAAAGCAATTTTGGAAGTAGGAGTCCCTTTGGAATTGAAGTGAAAACCCTGCAAGAAAAAATCCAATACAATTTACGTTACATGTAAAACGCATGTGTGAAGTCAGAGATAAAGTGCAGTTGACCTCTCCTGTTGTCTCCCAGGAAATCAAAACTCAGTCTGCCTGTTATAACTAATATTTAATAGCTGGGGAATGGCATGGCAGCATTTAGATTTGTGCTCAGTGTTGGACAGAGGTCTTTCAGTGAAGAACTCACAACAACCATTTTGTCCTGGTTTCCAGGAAGAAAAGGTTGCTCCTGGAGCCTAAGAAAACTGTCACAAAATTCTCGAAGGAAAAAAGAAAACATAAAAATCCAAACAAACAAAGAAAACATTTCATTAGAACCCATCTTTGGAAAAATATAAAAATATTTTTCCAACCAATGAAATAACTATAAATAATGTTTGAACTATTAAAAGAGCGAAAGCAGAAAAAGGCTATTTACATAGGAGTGTTTTGTGCTGTTTCAGTCTAATTTGTCACTGATGTAGGAGTCTCATATGTTAGCTGGAGGAAATCCAGAGTTTTCAAAGGTTTTCTGTCAGGGCTTGAAAAGTTGCCAGTTTTTTTAATGGAGCCGAGCAGTCTCAGGCCTGTTGTTCTCAAAGATTTTGTGAGCCAGGGCTGAATGTTAGCAGGAAACAGAGCCAAGTGGGCTTCCTGAGCGTCTGAGAGAGGAAACACTGTAATAAGCATGGAGGCTGTGGTTAAAAATAACTCTGGTATATAAAGGCTGCAAAGGATCCCCTCTCGCTCACACTCGCTGCTGCCTCTTGGCTGCTGCTTCCCGCTGACTCCGTGTGAATGAGATGCTTTGCCATCCCCTCGGAGCAGGTGGTTTTTAAGCAGAATAAGACAGAAAACAGCCCGCAGAGAGGCTGAGCACAAGGCAGCTCTTACTGAGTTTCCAGCTAGCAGGATCCAGGCTTCATTTCAAGAGCATCGTCAGGCTGAGTCGAGCCACAGCCACAGAGCATTTCAGTGCCTAACTTTAGGCTGAAGTAAAAGTTATGTTGAAAAAAATAACTCGGCTTTCTGTGATATGAAACCTGAAAAGGGGAACAAGGCAAATCGTGGAAGGTCTTGGGCAATAGGTGAAAGGGCCCCCTAAATTGTTACCATCAGGTCCCGTGTGGCTTGTACCACTTCTGCCATGCAAGGCTCAGTCCCACCCTGTTCCCCCCTCGCCCAACTGGAGGCGATGCATGTGGCAACCACAAGCTGGAGGATTGGCCACCCACCATCAATCAGAGCTCTGCAGTCCCCCTGCCTCGGTTTCTCACCCTGCTTCCCCTCACCAAATTCATTTTGCATGGGATTAGGCCCACCTCTTTTCTCTCAAAGCAGTGATTTTCCTTGCAAATGTGGGATAAAACCCACGCTTGGTTGTTTGGTAAATTAAGGCACCTTTTTCCCTCCTGTAATCTGACACTAACAGCCCCATGCAGCCCATGCTGAACACTTCTTTGTAGCTCACATTATGCTGTAATTGGCAAAACACATTCTTCCCAGGCTTGTGTTTTTATTACAAACATTTATTTGGCACTTTATGTGGCAAATGAAAAGAGAAGTTCACAACTCTTTCTACAAAGTTGCATTGAATCAGGCTGTCCCTTGAAAAAGCATTTTATTACTCAAGAATAGCAGTAACTGTTCAAGGGGGTTCAACAGCGTTGTTCTCTTCAGCTACAATTGCTATATATACTACAGCATCAAATATTAGTAATTTTGATCAGTATTAATTAATTATTGATCAGTATTAACCCTGACAACTGGCACTTTATTCCATCCTCAGCAGTTAGTGTGACATTCCTCCCAGGCATCAGTTGAACAATTTGGTGTAAAAGTTCAGGTGTGTGGCTGAAGTTTTGTTTCTGAATAGAAAGCATTTTCTATGAAACACAAAGCACTGTTCCTAAGCTCAGACATAGCCAGGAATTTAAATATATAAATATCCTAAAATGTAGGCAATAATAGCTCCAGAAAAAAAAAAAAAATTAATTATCACAACAATGGACACAAGCGCCTGGAAAAAAGTCTATCCCAAAATAACCCACTGAAGTTTCAAGGCTTAATCATAATTATATAACTAAGTGTGATTATGGGAAAAAAAATATACCATATTGAATATTTCAGTGATCTAAGTCTGCAAGGACTTGAGAGGCCAGGAAGACAAATGAAATCAGCTGTCGTATACATGCAGCCTGTCCTGCAGAAGTGCCTGTCTTCCTCTCACTGGCCAATTCATACCTCTGATTCACACTTCCATGCATTCAAACAGGGAAAGTAATTCCAGGCAGCCAGAAATACCGATTAACAGCGTCATGGTTAATTGAAATACTTGCTCCAAAATTTCCTATTACTTTACTACAGGACATATGACTAATAAATCATACAGGTGCAGTACAAATGAGCTATTTGATAAAGGAGAACTAAACTCCACACGTTCATCACGTTAAACAGGTTTGCAACCTACACCCTACATGAACTCCTGCTTTGTATGTTTGGTGAATAAAGCTCCACTTGTCAGACCCAACCATAACCTATAACCATGTTTTACATGCCAACGAGGGAAACAACCCCAAAGCCTTCCTAACTCCTAAGTACTTCTCTTCTTGTGGCTGGTGTTAAGCTTTGTCCATTCTTCTCTCCCTCTCCCCTGATTAAAACATTTAAACTTAAAAGTGGCAAAAAACTCTGCGGAGAAGTGCACCTGCATCTGTGCTGACTCAGACTGCAACAGATCTCACAAATTAAAAAGAGAAAGAAAAAAAAAAAAAGCCAGCTGATTACATCTTTGAAGTTCCCTCAAACAGATTTTCCCCCTGCACTTGTTAAACCCCAAACATAGTTCTTACTTCTAAATCCAGTGAACTTGGCACATCTGACAACACTTACTGTCTTAAGTGGACATGACAGATAAGACATTTCCCTTTTCCTCCTGTCATCTCCAACCAGTTATACAAACTGTCTATTGAAAATGCAGGCCAGGAATGACACAACCAGTATGAACATTCAAAGTGTAACACTACTGTATTCCAGAATTAAATGAGTTTCATCTTCCTGGGCTTCTGATGTTGTAAAGTCCTTTAAATATTTGTTAACCGTAAGAGTAATTTTTCTGAATGAAACCACATAGGTGCTTCTGCCCTATGCTCTTGTTATTCCATGCCCCAATTGTCCATTTCTTCACTAATTATTTGGTTCTGCAATCTAAAGTATTTGGCAGCAACTGAAAACTACTTGTCATGATCAGTGACTGACATTTCAAGCAGTTTTGCTAATATGATTCAACATGCTGGCCAAGTTTTGGAAACTGTGGTATCATTTCACAGTTCTGTTAAAATAAAAAAAAAAGATTTTTCAAACGTGTTTTTTATTTGACTGCTGAAAGGGACATCTGCAGTACAACATATGGGCATTCAGCACACACATCAGTAAAAGCTGGCAGAAACACAGCTACATACTTAATCAAAGCTGATCATTTAAAAAGTGGCATATGTTATTTAGGTTTGAAGAGTCCCCAGATCAAAAATTACAAAAAATAATTTACATCTGAATGCTATCATTCTTCACACAGCAAATTCAAGTAGCAATACATAATTACCTCAATTGCATTCACTAAATAGCTGAATTTTTGCACGATTTTTTCAACCATGAACATATTTTCTTGCATATTTCTGAGAAAAATTTTCTTTATTTAGTTTGACTTGCTAATTTAAATACAATTTAAGCTGTTTTCCCTCTGCATTGATGGGAATCTGCCTTGCTAAAGCAGGTTGGAAGCATCAGAGATTGACTTTTGCTAATCTTTGGGAGCTAAGCTAATAAGGGTTTCACTAAAACCAGTTAAGACTGCCATCACAAAGAATGGAAGGGTTAGAACTGCCAATAATCACATTGAAAAAGCAGAAGTGCTAAAAAATATTACTGTTCTCTCTTTGGGAAAAAGCCAGATGCTGTATTGAGATCAGACAATAATGATGTTGAAATACTTTCCATTACAGTAACTAAGGAGGATGTTAAACAACTGCTACTCATCTCAAACAGTATTAAGTTGCCAGGTCTGGGTAATTTAGAAGTGACTGTTTCAAAAGATCCAACTAAGGACATATCCAGATGGTTAATGTTTATTATCAATTCATTTCAGAGCAGTGGGGAAGCCACAGGTGACTTTGAGAATGTTAATATTATGTCAATATTGCAACAGGGTAAACAGAATGACCCAGATATGCCTGTCAGGGTTACATAAACCTGGGCTGAGACAGGGAGGACTTGAGATATAAAAAGAATTCTAAATTAAGATGGTTTGGTTAATGACGTTTGTGATAGTGTTTTAAATAATAATGTGCCTCAGTGCAGTGTGATTTTCACAGTAAGAAATAAACACATGACAAATTAACATGGTGTGCACATGAAAATTGGTCCAACCACAGGCCAGTATATTTGGAAATAGAATTTCGATTTTAATCAAGCAGGTTTATTGGTTCTTGATCTTTTTTATCATTATTTACCATTCAATGTTGTTACCAATAACTTGGAAGAAAAAAGAAATTATTTCTGATAAAGCCGTAGATGACAAGGGTCACAGAAGTGCAACATAATTTGAAGAACATGTCATTGTTAAAGGTTTATTTTAACTATCCAGGCAGACACAATCCCCACTCATGGCAATACAGAGAAGCTGAAGGCCACAGTTCTAGGAATGGAACATGCAAGCAGCCCTGCTTTTTGGCACGGACAAAAACAGGTTCCTACACAGGCCAACAGGGAATTATTCAGAAAAAAACTGGGACACCAAAATTACTCTGCTCTCAGACATCTTGTTTCACAGTATCTTTTCACAGCCTCTACCTTCCATCTATGCAACCCTAAGCCAGCTGGATATCTCCTAGTGGTTTCAATTCTCTCTTGATGCATTTCCATCAGGTGTCCCAGGGCTTTGTGCACCTTCCAGTCTTCCCCCTTACTCCATGTACTCTGCTTTCAACATCATCATGGATTCAACCTTCCCAAAAAGCCTGGGAGCCAGCACTGAGTGCAGAGGGTGTACATGGTGGTGCTGGCCTGGACTGGGGAGCTGAGACAATACCATGGAGTCACAGGATGGTTTGGATTTGAAGGGACCTTAAAGCTCACCCAGCCCCATCTCCAGGCATGGCAGGGACGCTTCCACTGTCCCAGGCTGCTCCAGGCCCCAGTGTCCAGCCTGGCCTTGGCCACTGCCAGGGATCCAGGGGCAGCCACAGCTGTGCCAGGGCCTCACCACCATCACAGGGAAAAATTTCTTCCCATTCTCCCATCTCACCCTGCCCTTTGCAGTGGGAAGCCATTCCTGTGTCCTGGCACTCTGTGACACAGAGCTGGGGAAGAGGGAGCCTTTGCCAAACAGCTGCTCAGCTGCAGACCATGACAAAGGGCACAAGTCAAATCCTTCAAGAGAAGTGACTCATACTTGTCTGTTACTCCACGTTTCCAGTGCTCAAACCTCAAGAAAGGCTTCGGAAGTACACAGGTAGCTGAGAGGAGAATCACTAAGAAAAAAGGTATTAAAGGAAAATACGTTTGTCTAAAAACTTAATGAACCCCTTCAACTTCAGCTCATCAAAGTGGTGGTTCACCTAGATCTGGCAGTCCCTGCATGGGATTCAGCTCCAGTCATGAAAGGTCTGGTCAAAAAGGCTCCTTTCTCCAACTGATTCATGATGTTACTTTATTCAGACAAAAGACCTACAGTATCAAATCACGCTCCCCAAATTAAGATGGGTGTCTGTGACACATACACGTATATTTCATTTTATGTGGTTGTTTACATCATTTTATCAACTTCCTTGACAGTAGATTCTAAAATGTGCTACCTCAGAACCTGCAGTTTAAAATAGGAAAAAAAACGTATAGTCAACACAACCGTGACAATTTGAGACACAGGCAAGGAAATAATCTATCTCATTTCAATACGAAGGGGTTGGTCGCTGGGTGTGTACTGTAGGTCCTAGGAGGTGCCATTTTTGGGTCGTTCACCCTCCTATTGCTATTATTATTAGTTTGCTCTAGGTGCAATCAGGACTTTCTGAGAGCAATCCCTGAGAAAGGAGATTTTTGTTTGTTTGAGTTCTGTAATGACTCAGAGCTGGGGCAGCCAGGTGACGCACCAACCCGTCCAGCGGCGAGCTCCTGTGGGCACAGCCCTAGCTTGGATTCTTCTACTAGCATGAAAAATCTTGATTGCAATCCCTTAAAAAGTTTCCTCCTTGATCTAAAAGCAACAAGAGACAGCAGCAGCAACACCTAGGAAAACGAACTTTGCCATATAAAAATGGCTGAGTCCCTGTTTACTTTGGCTGGAAGACAAATCACACATCATTTAGCTCTCCTCTACCCACAGAAGATTAACAAATACTTTCTAATCTCACATTCTTCACATTTATACACCAGTGGCATCACTCCTGATCTATGCTGTGAGATCACTGCCAGGATCTTGTGTTTAGGTATTTAAAATAAGAGTTGTGAGCAGCAAAAAGCCAGAAAATGTCAGCACAACTGTCACAGACAGAGTGGAAGGTCATGGCAAAGTTGTTCTCAATTTGCGCAGAACCAGTGACTCACAAGGTAAATAAATTCTCACATTTGTCTCCCCAGGTTTAGTGCAGCTCTCAATTTTTAGCCTAACTGCTTTGCTTGAAAACAAAGAGAAACTAAAGGCAGTGAATTTATTATTTTGTGTGCTAGGCTTTCATCTTCTCTGCCGCTAAACATTTCCTTTACACAAAGAAAACGCAGAGTTCGGTGTAGGAGCCATTGCAGAGCTATAAACAAAGTCTTTCCAGTGTCTACTAGAAGGCAGCGTCATCTCAGCGAAACCTACACATCCAGTTGTATATCCTAGAAACAAAATATTTTGTTATAGCTGTTGCTGAAGTCACAAGCACATAAACTGACACAGACATTCAGGGTGTGTTATCAAGGGAGCATTCACATTCATTCTGAATTCATCAGAGTATATTTTCTTGGCTGACTCACAGCCCCATACATACGTATCATTCACTTACGGACATTTTATTAGAGGAAAAGAGTTTACATTGAAAGATTACACAAGTGTGACATTACAGAGCCATGAGTCACACATCTTTGTGTACAGCGTTACCATGCATTCAGTGTATTGATTCTGCTCCACTCACAGAAGTTTGGCTGCTCCTTCTGGCCAACCTGTGAACTTTTAGAATGAAAACTATAGAAAGTTAAACAAGTCAGATTCCTGATTTTAAAACACGTGTAGCTATTGAAAAGATCATTTACTCACCCTAGCAACTGAGTTTTCCCGAGGTGGCTAAACACAGCCACAAGCCTGGGATGGGCTCTGGTGAACAGGCTCAAAGTGCTTCAGAGAACCAGAGCCTGTCAAGGACATTGCTCCTTCCCCTCCTGGGGCACACCATGCACAAAAGTGAGAGCTGCTCTTCCGCACCCTCCTGATTTCCAGCTCGCTTAGAGACCCCTGTAAAAGTGATTGCAAAGGAGATATGGAGGAAAGGAGAAAGCATTGCTCTTGCTTTGAACAGGCTCTCAAAGAACCAGTCTGTCTTTTGACAGGTCATAGATTTTCCCCCTTTTGGATCTGCCACTTTTGCTCCTGGATGATGGCCAAACAGCCGTGATCCTCAGAAACAAGAGTCTGGAGCATGTTATCAGAAGTTATTGGAGAATTGCTCCTTCAGACTCAGCATCTAAGCTAGAGGCCAAGGTAAGGGAGAAGAACAATCTTCCCTTCTGAAAAGTCAAGCCCAATACCATAAATTGCCTACAGCCAGAGGAGATCACAGAAGCTACGTGCATTTTTTCTCTCATAATGTCACATTGCAACATTGATTTTGGCAATCTTTGTGCAGCAGATGGAAACTCTGCTACAGATCTGGACTTCCATTAAATGCAAAACTCCAGCGAAGACTGTACAAGAGTGGCATCAAGCACCTTTCTGTCAGCACCCAATATGCATCTTTAGAGTGACCAGTGCCAAGAGGCCCCCATCATCAGCTCAGCAGTTTGCGCATGGGAGCAGGACATGTCTGTTTCCCTCACTGTTCTTCTGACACCTTTCCCACCTTCTTTTTCCGAGTCTGATTGCACCGCATGCCCCAGGAATGAGGCTGGATCGAGGGGCAGCTGCTCTGAGGTGTGTGGGGATCAAACCCCTAATTCATGGTGTCTTTCTTAGTATCCCCAGGGCAAGGACGCCTCAGTGTTCCCCATCCCACAGCAAGCCCCTCATAGTCTCTCTTGTAGCTATCAGTGTCCCCTCATGTCACAGATGGTCCCTCGGTGTTTCCAGGTCAGGGAGCCCTTGATGCCCTGCACCCCCTCACTGTGTCCCAGCACAGGGTCCCCTCAGATCAGGATGGGTCCTGTAGGTGTTCGCAGGGCAGGGTCCCGTGTGGCCCCCTCATCCCACCGAATTCCCTCAGTGTCTCTCAGCACAGGACAGGGTCCCTCAGTGCCCCCGGAGCCTCAGTGAGACCCCTTGGCGTTCCACCAGCTCACTTGGGGCAGAGACCCCTCAGTGTCCGGTCCCAGGCCGCTGTCCGAGCCGGGGGTCGCGGGTCCTGGGCCGAGGGGAGGGTGGCCAAGGGGCCCGGGCCCGTCCCCGCTCCGCTCCGCTCCGCCCCGCTCGGGCTGGGACCGCCGCCGCCGCGTCCTTTTATACCGGGGCTAAATTTAGGCTGCGCCCGAGCCGCTGCCTCCCGCCCGCCCCGTCCGGGACGCGTTTCCTCCGCTCCTGCAATTGGCCTGAGGCCGCCCGCGCCCGCGTTATAAGGTGCGGAGGGCGGCCGGCCGCGCTCGTCCCGCACCATGGCGCTGAGCGACACCGCCCTGCCCTCCTTCGCCACCTTCGCCAGCCCCTGCCGCGAGAAAGCCCTGCACGAAGTGAGTGTCGCCCGCGCTCAGCACCGACGGCTCAGCGCACCGGTGGGCGGCGGAGCCGCCGCCTCGCAGCGCCCCGAGTCCGTCCCCCACCTTCCCCAAAGCGAACGGCGCCTCTAACCCTCTCCCTTTTCTCTCTCCCCAGAGGTGGAAGTGTGAGCAGGAGGCCAAGACCCCCGCCGGCACCTGGGGCGGCCTCTCCCCACGCAAAGAGGATGAGGATCTCAACAACGTGCTGGATTTTATCCTTTCCATGGGCAGCGATGGCTACGGCCAGGGCGCTGCCGGCGGGGACTATCCCCCTGCCCAAGGCGAAAGCGGTGGCTTTTATCAGACAAACCCGTCCCCAGGATGCTACAATGCCCTGGAGCAGGGCAGCCCCCCGCCCTACAACGCCGGCATCGTACCGGAGATGATGCGGTCCGAGATGGACTCCAGCTACTGCCCTTCTGGCAGCGTCCACGGGCGGTTCTTTGTGGCACCCACCTTCGGGGGCCCGCAGTTCGTTGAGAACATTAAGCCCGAACCCGATATGGACAACTATGGACCGGTTCTGGGTCTGGTGCCCCAGGCTTGCCCAAAGATCAAGCAGGAAGCGAACGCGACCTGCATGATGGGCTACGAGCAGCCCCGGGTGGCCAGTTCCCCCCAGATCCCTGGGGCAGAGACGCCCCCGCTGAGCCCCGACGATCTCATGGTGAATGACTGCCACGCACAGATGATGTGCCCCTCGTCCGTGCCCTACCAGCAAAGTTACCACCCGGCCTCCGGCTTCCATCACCCGCAGACCCACCTCCAGTACCAGAACACCTCCCAGTTCGGCCTTTTCGAGGACAGCCTGCCCTTACAGCCCTCGGCTCCTAGGGGCATGCTCACCCCTCCTTCCTCCCCTCTGGAGCTGCTGGACTCCAAACCAAAGCGAGGACGCCGGTCCTGGCCGAGGAAGAGGACGGCCACTCACACGTGCAGCTATGCTGGTTGTGGGAAGACTTACACCAAGAGCTCACACCTGAAAGCGCACCTCAGGACACACACAGGTAAATATTGCTGATGGCCTTCACGCGGAGATGTGCTGTGTGCCGGGTGGGATAGCCCTGTGTCTAAGTTTGCAGCGTGGGCTTTTACCCTGCAGTCTCTGTTAAATTCACAGCTGAGCTATGGCAGGTGGTCAGGTCTGTGACATCTATGTAGTCAAAGCTATTACAAGGGCTTCTGAAGCCCTTTCTCCAAAGATTTTTCACTGCAGGTATGGGTGGGTAAAGGAATTTCTAGTAGTTTAGCTTAAAAACACATGGATCTTGCTGTGGAAGGGCTTGGTAGCAAATAAAGGGATATGCTACAATAAAACTCGGCAGATTGCCTGGATTATGATGCCATGCTGAGTCACGCTTTCCGATTTCCCCAAACAGGTGAAAAACCCTACCACTGCAACTGGGAAGGCTGCGGCTGGAAGTTCGCGCGCTCCGACGAGCTCACCCGTCACTATCGCAAGCACACGGGCCACCGGCCCTTCCAGTGCCACCTGTGCGACAGGGCGTTCTCCAGGTCCGACCACCTGGCTTTGCACATGAAGCGGCACATGTAGCCCCAGGGACTCTGCCCTGCCACAGTGGACCTTATTTAACTGCTCAGGTGCAGAAGTGTTAAAAATCTGTAGCTGGTACTACATAGGGAGGCAGCGACCGACGCTCCAGGACGGACACGGAGGAGCTGACACAAGGAGGCTTAGCCGGCCATCTCCTGCAGAGAACCTGAGTCAGTGACCTGCCCGTCCCGGTCAGGAGAACAGGGGTTATTTATGCAGCTTCTGTGAAGGGTAAACTCCGTAAGACTCCATACAGATTGTACAGAAGAAGCTGTAAATATGTTTGTTTGGGTTTTTTTTTTTTTTTCCCCACTTCTAACTACCCATTCCTAAGCTTTACAAGACAATGTTTGTATGGAAACTGCCTGAAGTTGACCCTAGAAGAGATAAAATGAATGTTACTGTAGCTAACGATGTTAGTTTAGGTCTCAGTTGAAGGCATGGCTAAAAGAACACTCCTCTTGTTAGACTGTTTGGTTCACAGGTGCAATAGTATTCTTGTTTGCCATGATCTACACTAGAAGTACAGGGCTTGATGTCTTGTAAGAAAATAACCTATTTACTGTAATTTTTTTTTATATATTGTAAATAATTTTATACAATGAGAAATATTGTATATGTAAATAGAAGACAAATGGGTATTTTGCCTATTTCGGTTTTTATAAAAATATAATTTTTCAATGTTTGAAAAAATTTCATCTTTTTAATAAAATCGGTTTTTAATTCCTATGCTTTTTATTCTCCTTTGAGATACTCCTGTTGCTTTTTCCCTGATGGCTGGACCAGCAACCACCTGGTTGTGTTTTAAATTATTGACAACTGTAACAAGACACTTAAAAAAAATCTGAGCCATGGATTTTTCTGAGATAGATAACAGAGTAAGTAAGGTATTCTTAGTGGTAAATAAGACATAGTACAGTGCTTTATCAAAAAATCAAACAGGAAAGTAGATCATATTCAAAATATACTTCCTAAAAATGGTTAAGTAAGCAACACTATAATTTCAGTCTCATTTCCAGTTTATGCTAGACTATTTTAATAGCATTCTTAATGTTTTCCAGATGCAGTTATAGTTTTGCCAGCAGTGTGTGGGTTTTTTACTATAAATTTAAACACTGCATTTTTGTAATTATGGAGGCTTATTTTAAGGCATTCTTGTACATAAATTACCCTTGTTCTCAAGAGCTCAATGCAGAATTCCAATAGAACACTAATGGAATTCAAGCATGAATTCACAACACAGGTTAAAATATCTTCATAACTCATTCCCCAAAACTTAAGTTTACTTAATAATTTGTAGTGCCACCTAGATTTCAGGAGTTAAGAAAGTTATTAACTCTTTGGGGGGAAAATCAGCCAGGAATTGAGATTCTGATTAATAGTGGTAAAGACAGCTGCAAAAGTCAAATTGAACCCCCCCAAAAACCTTCACAGCTGTAAACGAGCTCAGAAAGAAGGCCACACAGTAAATCCAAGTAGTCGTTCTGACTGTCTGATGGGATCTTCTGTCTTTACAGATCCAGTGAGTCTCGATGCTCGTGTATCACTGCTCATCAAATACAAAGATTCAGCTTAATATTGCAGCATTTTTTTGCCTTAACATCTGGATACTTGGAACTTGGCTTTAATCAAGATTGTGACCTTTTTTCTGACTTTACATGTTAGAATACACAAGAATGAAATCAACAGGAATGTATTTAGAGTAACTACAAATATAGCTGTTCTTCTGTGAAAGCAAAGGCTGAAGTTATTCATGTGGAACAGATGTATTTTGGGCTTCTAATCATTGGCATGGAAGAACAAGTTCCACATTTCACTTTTGTAGTTCTTTCAAAGTGAAATATAAGGGAGCTTTAACGTTTCTTCATCAAAACCAAAACTCATTTATTTGCTAGAAAAAAAAATAAATTGCACAATCTAATTCCAGAAAGTGAAGATGACTTAAAGATGTTCTAAACTTGGCACATTCATTGTTGCAACAGTTCTAGGTATTTCCTTCTCTTTCCCCATAGCTGAATATTTTCATATTTCAGCATGTCCTTTGGTGTTTATAACTTTAAGAAAACAACTTTTAGAAATCTAACTGTCATCTCTTCATACTCACCTGGTTTTCCCTTGCTCTTTCTGAAGAACTGGAAATGGTTATAGTCATTTCCAGTTTTCAGCATTCCCAGTTTTTGTTATAACCCAGGTTTTAGTAATACAGTGCAAGCTTAAACGATTCTCTTTTTTGTGATGCAATTCAAAAGACAAAGAGGTGTGACATCTCAGTGCCCAGCCCCATACCTGCCTTGGCAAGGGCCCAGCCAGAGCTTTCCAGAGTTGGAGGAGATCTTGGAAGCATCACAACATCGCAACATACTTACCTGGCTCTGCTTGTCCCCAGTCCTCTCCTGCCCTCTGGCTGGTCTGACCAGTTTTCTTCTTTTCCAAATCCTCAGCCTGGAGAAGAGGGCTCCAAGGAGACCTCGGAGCCCCTTCCAGTGCCTAAAGGGGCTCCAAGAGAGCTGGAGAGGGACTTTGAACAAGGGCTGAAGTGACAGGACAAGAGGGAATGTCTTCACAGCACCAGAGGGCAGGGTTAGTGGGACATTGGGAAGAAATTCTTGGCAGTGAGGGTGGTGGGGGACTGGAATAGAATTCCCAGAGAAATTGTGACTGCTTCATCCCTGGAAATGTTCAAGGTCAGCTTGGATGGGGCTTGGAGCAACCTGAGCTAAAGGAAGGTGTCCCTGCCCATGACAGGGAGTGGAACAGGCTGGACTTCAAACTCCCTTCCAGCCCAAACTATTCTGGGATTCTGTGATTCCAAGTCAGCTGTGGCCAGTGAATGGCACAAAGGTGTTGTGTGATGTTCAGGGCCTTGGTGCAGAAATAAATGCCAACGCAGTCACCAACTATTAAAAAACCTTCATGTGGCTACTCTGCAGCACCCACCACATTAGGTGCTTCTCCTCCTCCTCCTCCTCCTCCTCCTTCTCCTCCAGTGCCTCAGCATGGGAGCATCCAAATCTGCCTTTGCTTCAGGGGAAGTCTGGCTGTGAGGGTTATCACCTCCGCTGCCTCTGTTCCTGCTCACTAAAAAGTCTTCAGATAAGACAGCTGATATCGGACAGCCTGTGTGTTACCAAATAGCCCTTAGATCCTAATGAGCAGTGAAGACGTGGGAAGAGGAGCAGGTGATGCTCTCTGAGTTTTTAGTTTTTGTGACACAACTAAAAATAGAGCACAGGAATCCTTATACATAAATATAAAAAACCTTGTCTAAAAATTTATAAGTCCATCCTCTGAAATTGGTAACAGACAGGGGGACAAAGTACTAATAAAAGTTCACAAGAAAGTTTCTTGTCATTGTTTAAGGGCGAGCATCTGTGATATTGCTGTGTGGTCTTTACAGGAAACTGCATGTTCTTGAATCTTGAGATCATTGTGTAGCAGAAAAAAAAGACATGCTGATCTCATTCTTCTCACATTCCATGATGAATAATTGTCAACTCTTTTTTTTTTTATCCTTTCTTTAATTGTTTTAAATGAGTACATCCAAAGATATGTGGCTATAATTCCAGCAATGTACAAGCCTCCCCTTGTCAGCAGGAAACCGCTGATGTTCCACACCTTCAAATAACTGATCATCAGGTTGTCATCTCTTAAGTAATTTTGCTCCAATTAACCATCTGCCTCTCAGGGAGCATCCAGCAACCACAACCTACAGCTATCCTGGATTTGATTTTGATATACCAGTGAGAGGAAAAAACTACAGAAGTTGTAGTTAAGCCTGATTGGAGGAAATATAGAGTCCATTGAAAACAAGATTTTCACATATATTAACATAAGATACCACAGCCATGGGCTCCCTATTGTTGTACGATAGATTGTGAGATTAGTTAGAGTAGGTTAAGAGCAGAAACAAGAAAATCCTGCACAATGATCCTAATGAAAACTTTAGAAAATATTGCCAAACTCAGGTACCATCCAGAGCTGTCACTGCTCAAAGTCAGATAATTCCACATGGAGTTTCAGAGCACTGTGTTTCACTCTGCTGGAAATGGTTTTTCCTCACCCACTGACTTGAGAAGAGTCACTTAAACTCCTCCTAGATGGGACCTCACTGTCAGAACACACCATAATTCTGAAGCAGCCCAGAGTGGGACCAGATCCAGCCTCCACAGGCCATCAGCCTCAGTCACCTTTTGGCTCTCGAAGGTGCCACAGCGCTCTGTGCTCCCCCAGCACCATCCCAGCACCACCCCACACTACATGAGCACCACAGCAGCACACTGCATACCGAGCACCACAGCAGCGCCCTGTGAAACAGTCCAGCACCAGCACCCCAGCCCACTGTGCACAACCAGCATCACCCCGCACACAACCAGCACCATCGCAGCACCACAGCAGCGCCTGTGAAACAGCACAGTGCCACATCACCGCCCTGTGCACAGCCAGCACCCAGAAAGCCAGGAGGCAGGGTGCTTTCAAGTCTCTTTTATTCAACCCTAGAGTGGAAGCCTGGACTACAAACCCTCTGGCTTTTCTGGAAGTTTATTTTGGATTCAGTTTTGTAGTGAATCACATCTGTGGGATGAAGCTTTAGTGCTGGACATGGCTTGCCTCATGCAGGATGGGGCATTTCAACCTGTGAGAGCCCTTGGTTACTCACAGCCATTTACAAACTGCCTGAAAACATCGACTGGTTCTAAACTTTGGTCTTCCATCCACAAGAATGCCAAAATAAGTTTGTCCACTCTTCAAATTATAGGAATGTGTGGTTCTGTGGTTTTCTGTGGTAGAAGCTCTGTGGTTTCTTTAGCTATTTTGGGCACCTCTAACACAGAGTAGCTGTTAGGCTTTGCTTAAATTGAATTTTCGAAGCCAGAACCCTAAGCTCTAATAATTTCTCTTGCTATATTTAGCTATAACAACTAAAACAAAGTCATGTAGCCATTGCTATGGTAACTAGCAAAAAAAATTAACCCAAACCCCATGTAATTTAGCAGGGAGAAAGACATCCCCACTGCTGGCATCCAAAACCTACTTGGTGGCATCTACAAATCTTAAAATTCCTGGGTGTCCTCGAAGCAGCTGCTCTCAGCTGGGTCTGTCCCAGGTCCCACCTGCCCAAGTCAGAGTCCCACCTGTGTGCTCCGAGTGAAGCAGTCAGAGCTTTGAACGGCACTGCAGCGCTCCTCTGCCCCGGCCCAGGCTCTGGTAGATACGTGCTTCTCACTGATTTGGAGAACTAATTGGTTTACAACACTAGGAACCTAAAGCACATAGCCATGCTCAATTCACAGGCCTTGCAGGTAACTAGTTCAACATATTGATTCCCAGAGACTCCTTAAAGCTCTGTATAATTTGATCACAAACAACCCATTCCGTATCACTTCAGCTGAGATCGGGAGCAGCCACTGCCACATACCAGCACCTTCCACTTGAGCACGCAAAGGATGCAGAGTTTTATCCCAAACTTGTTAGGCAGAAAATATATTTGATTAAGTCTTTTGAGGTCTGATTTTTCAGCCACAATTACTTGACCTTATAATATTTAGTGCAGACACTAACAAGGAACAATAAGGACTGCTTTATAGAATGAAGAAAAGGTTAACTTTACCAAAACCGCCTTTTTCTAAGCACAGGGAGAGCAGAAACAACCAAGTTTTCATTTCTTCTGTAACCACTGTTACCTGTTTATTTACATGCTCTCATTGTAAACCCTTTTAGCAAATCAGAAGTTTTCTGCCTGTTGTCATGAGCATAAATTCAGCAGCACAGAAACTGCAGGTGAACTTACCTGGTACAGGTTTATAACTAGAGTATTGCTTCAAATCACTTTTACTTTGGTTTCTTGCAGTTCTTACAGCTCAGAGCATACCTGGAGTACTGACTCATTATGCCACCAAGAAATATCTCGAATACCATGTGGGATATGATCTCCTGTGACATTTAATATATTAGGTGAATAGCTACTGAGCCTGAGGCTTAAACACAAAACAAAACACACACACAAATATCCTCAAATCCCAATAACAACTTTTTTACAGCCTGTGTGCAATGATAGTATATAAGGGGGCTTTGTTATCTTACTGATTTCTTATTTTAATGCAAAATATGAGATATAGAAAGCCTAGATGTCCTTTCTGTGGATGCAAGGGATAGGCAGAAAGCACATTCATTTTTCATTCTGAAAATTGTGATCAAAGACCTTTATGAGACATTAAAGAGTAGAAATATATTATGTTTGCTGCTGGCAGAGTCCTGTGAGATTTCAAGTAGGAAGGCTGCAGCAATTTTAAGAGATGCTGCATCAGCACCAATAAAAAGTTTTAATTGTGGTCATTACATTAAAAGAAAAATGCCAACCAGACAGGAGGGAAAAGGTGCTCAGAGTGATTAAACTGATAGTCACGTACAGCAGATGGGAGATTCAGCAATTCCAGAGATAAACTTGACGGCACTTCCAGCACAGGGGTGGCACCAACGTCTCCAGGAGCTCAGAATTCCAAGAGCAGAGTTGGGTTTGGGACATATTTAGGTCCAGTCAATAAATGCTACAGTTGTGTTGGAGGTTTAACAGGTTGGCTCAGACCTGGGACAGCCTTCAGGGTCAAATTTCCACATCCTGAACAGAATGGTGATGGTTTTCTTCCCTTCCCAGTGAAGGGGCTCTGAAGTCATGAGGTGTCCTTTCAGATTAAGCCCAGACAATGTGGATTAGGAAAGCATTTGGGAAAGCACAGGGATGAGAATGCTGTGTATGTCAGATCCCTGAAACTTGAGTAGGAGCAACACATGGAGCGCTGGGCCAATGATTTATAAGAGATGAGAAGCAAGACCCGACGAGAAGAATTGGGTAAGGAGTTGTGCCCATCTGTGACACACTGCAGTCAAATCCTCCAAAATGCCAACGTAATAAAAATATAGGACAGAAACCTGCCTTGGCAACCTGCTGCTCACTTTGGCCAGGTGAGCAGGAGCAGCCAGTGAACAGCTGGGATGAGTCAAAGCGAGTAAATGGAACAGCCCATTAGTGAGGTGTGTTTTTCCAGCCAGCCAAAGGTCGTCTCTAGTGATTTCCCCAACCGCTCCTGGAGTAAATTGCCAGAACAAAGAGCATGGCTGCACACAAATTGCTTGGAAAGGGTATGGTATTGGATTTGGGATTGGTCTGCTTAGCCCAAATCAGGTTGGGACAAGGAAGAAAGGGAAGGACATGAGGGAAAACAGTGCAGAGGGCACCAGCCAACAGGAAAAAGATTTCAGTGTAGAGTTGTTGTTCAAAGCGATTAATAAATTTAACATAGAAATTTGTGAAAGTGAGGACAAAAAAAAACAACGTAAAGAAAGACTGCAGAAATCTCAGAGCTCCAAAAAGTAACTTTCATTTATTATATTAAACAATAACATTTCTCTTCTTTTATTAAACAATAAACACATGAGATGGGTTAAAATTAAAATACTTTACAATTTGTTATAACATTTAAAAGATAAATATAACCACAATAATGTTCATATTTGGAGATATTAATCAGATTTAGGTCAACACTGTAGTTTCCGCTTTGTGTTTCCACCTTTTTCAGGTCAGACTGAAGAATGATATATTAAAGGGGATACCAGAAGAGCACTCTGTACTTGCAACAGCAGAAGGAACCACAGTCATTAGGAGTTCTCTTTTAAAACTTAAAGGGACAGGCAGAAGTTGGAAAAATGAAAATTCAATTTTATAACAAATTAGCCTTTATTTATAAAACTTTCAAATAAAAAGAGCAGTATATCAACTGATCAAACAGCTGTGTCAATGAATCATAGTTAACATATTTACTCTAAAAATAGATCTTCTATGATTCCATCATACTACAAGCAAAATTCCTTTCTAAGAAAAGATGGTTGTTGTGAAGTCTAGATAGGTGCAATATATAACCAAATATATAACCGAAAACTTGGCTGTTCCACTAGTATAGGAAGATAACTGAATTAGATCATTAACAGCAGAGATCAATTCACTTCAACAGAGTTCCAGCTCTAAATAAGGATTAAGCAGAAATTCCTGAGAGGGAAGAATAAAATACAGAGGAAAGGAGATACCAAACACCTCTACAAGGGAAAGCAACAATTCTACTTGGACCAAAACTCCTTGGGCCACAGTTCTACAGAACAAATACTCTTCTCAATGGAGAAACACTAAAGAAGAAATAGTAACCCCAAAAGGATTATAAGAAGAATTCAAGAAAAGTGCGTTAACTTTGAGCATAAGATGACAAAATTTCTACAATAGTGCCAACAGATTTCACAGATGGGAAGTAAAAATAAAAGGCTTACATGGACACAGCTTGGAATTTCCTACACTTTGAGAGCACAGTACATGGAACAAGATATAGGAAGGACTGATGACCCTCACAGGACAGAGGTTCTGTGAAGAAAAAGTTGCCTATATAAAAAGATTTAATACAGTATTATTGTGGAAGTATGACTTTTATGAGCATCTGTTTTTATTGCAGGGTGACTGGGAGGTTTTACAGCGAGACAATTCGAAGGTAACTGAGAGAAACCACTCAAGGCAAATGTGAACACACAGTTCTGGAAGGATAATGTGGTAATTCAGCATGTGTGTCTTATGTGCACTGTCTGCACATGCAGGTTCAACGTGAAAAACTGTCTGTCCTGTTTAACTGTTGTGCCTCAGTGCTCTGTGCAATCCAGGGCTTTCCACAAGTCATTCCAGTAGTATATATTCCATGTAAAACATGTGCGTCACCATAAAACCCTGCTAAACTCTTAGTGATTGCTCAAGGTACCACACAGCCTGATAATTTATCTAAGTAGAAAGAAGAATCACCCCCACTCTTTCCTCTAAGCCCAACATGCAATGGACACTCATTCCTCCTGAAGTAAAAGCTTAGGTAAAAATGGAGGAAAAACAGAACTGGAATCCAGATGTCAATTACGCTCAATCTAACTGGAATGAAGCAAGAAAAACATGTTTTCCACCTTTGCCTGTGACTGCTTGGAGTGTGTGTATGGGAACAGCTCCTTACAAATAATTTTTTTAAAGAAAAAATAAGGAAAGAGGGAAGTGAAACTATGAGAAAACATTGGAGAAAACGCATTGCCTCAGCCCAGAGAAGAGAGATGACATGCAAGATCAACAGTTGAGACACATTCCAAACAGCTACTTAAAAAACTACAAAGAATGTGAAATTAAATCCAGTGCCGATAATTACTACTTTCTGCCAGGGTTCTCTTACACTTGGCACAGCTAATGAAGACAGTTTTTCATTTCAATGAAAGAAATCTTGATATAAATTGATTAGAAATAATTTCTCCTCTTTTCTATAACCACGACTTTTAAATTCTCAGAGCCGTGAGTCTTCTGTAAAGATTCCAATTCTGTATCCATCTGTGGTTACAGAACTCATACATACACACAAGCTTTAATATATAGAATATATATGCATATTCTACATATTCACTGTATATACACATTTTATGTACAGCACAAGGAACTATATACCGGACATAGCATGTGGTCATGTACAGTATATATACACACTATGATTACATTATACAATACTCTACATATACATACATACATATACATATATATATATATAGATATATATATATGTGTATATATATATACACACACATAGACACAAATAATATGGATCTCACTGTACACTGTATATGCACTGGGGGTATTCACATTTCCCATATCTTACATTGTATGTATTTTCTCTGCCCAAATAGCAACAGGTCTGTTTGTGCTTGAAAGTTCACTGGTCTGGAGGAAGAAGGTCAATGTCTTGCAATAAAGTTGTGTTTCAAGGAGCAAGTGCAGGTATTGTATAAACACTGAGTTACAGCATAGGGAAAGAATGTGGGGAATCTTCCTTTTTATATGGAAAATTATATTAAACACAAAGCAAGAAATCACAGCTAGGTTTTCTTCTACTGCAATGACAACATTTTGAATCAAGAGTCTTTCAGTAAATTTAAGGTTCCTAAATATAATACTGTGCATAGACAATATGTTGTGTTCTCTCTTTGTTCATTTGTTGATCTGCAGTTACTGTCCAAGCAAATATGAGGAAGAGTCAATAAGGAAATACAAAAACAAGCCCTAACACTATACAGAATGCTGGATTAATTCACATTTCTGCCTCCCTGCTGGACATCATGAAAATGTAATCTCATCGGCCTAGAAGCATTATAAATTCAGTATTTTAGGGTCCTGACAAAGCAGCAGAAGGTCTTGTTATGGTACAGAACTTCAAAAATGCATCAAGCTACTTAGTCATCCACCTGTCCCACTGGAGTGACATCATCCAGTCCAGAACTGGCAATACTTTCTAAATTTTATTTTAGCAGAAGAGTCACCCAGAGACTCAGGTTCAAGTGAACAGGAGGATCTTACACATGGACACAGCTTGTTTAACTTCACTGAGAATCCTGCAGCCAGATGCTTTTGAAAATTGCTCTTTCACAGCAAAAGTTTTATCATGTTACCTAAAGACAGACGCACGTAAGCTCTCAGAGACTTCAAGTTCTATATACTACAACAGAAGAGAGAATTTTTTGACATTTTAGTATGTTTGATCATGTAAATCAAATATGTATTAGAGAAAAATTATTGCAGTGGGATGGGATTTCAAATCAGGTTATGCAAAATCAGATACAGGTTCTATTGCATCCCAAAGGGCTCATTTAAGGGACAGTATTAAATATCATTATACGGTTGGTTTTGGTATTAGAAATAAATAAATCTCCTCTCCTTCTGAGAAGAAAAAAAGGTTCACATTATTTCTAGTACCATTAGCACAGGAGACACACAGCAAAAGGGGACCTGTGACTCCTAGAAATAACATCCTAAACACGAATAGATGTGTGTGTCTGCATACCCACCCACCCACCCACCCACTCGCCTCCCCACAAAAGCCTGAGACTACAAATACCGCATCTTGGCTGCATTTAAGAGCTGAAAACTACCAAGATGCTTAAAACTATGCAATCTGACTCCTCTGTGCAAGGAAAGCACCCAGGATAAGGCAATCCCAACAGAACAGGGAAAGATTGTTTTCATTCACTGAGCAGGCACTATAATTGTAGTATGAAAATAAAAGTAAGGAATCAAGGACATAAAAAGTAGAAATGCATTAAAGATGATGAAGGAATCTCACATTAAAGAAAGAGAGAAAATGTTGTAAGATAAGGGCTACATCAGTACAAACACAGAATGTAAAGCTTTTGTATTCCCAGAGAACAAAGGGCAGGGAAGAAGACTGAGGACATTTAAAAATGCTAGATCTCTACTCCATGAGACAGAAAATGCCAAGGCAAACACAACTAAAGTTTTAGAATTCCTGTAATCAGAAAAGGCATTTCTAGTAAGCAAATTAAATTCACAGACTTATTTTTTATATGACATATCAAACACATTCTGTGTTGTCTTTTCCAGGTAGAAGCATTCAGTGCATATAAAACCTGTTCCTACCTGGTCTGAGTTCTGCAAACTGTATTTTAGAGCCAACCCAGACAATACTGCCAGAACTGATGTGTGAATGTATATTTGGCAACTAAAATCTGATTCAACTTGGCTTCATTTCAGCTAATCTGTAACTCCAAAGAGGTGGAATTGAAGAAGCAGAGGTAGAGACTGTCCCAGAGAGTCACTTGGGTAACACAACCTAGTCTGTGTCCTGGGAGTTGGAGTAAATGAGGATACAATGAGTTGTAGGGATGAGCGCTCCTCAAACATGGCAACTTTTCCACCACCTGATTGCCTGATGTCACATTAAAGCAGCACCCAAATGTGTATCAACATCTTGCAATCCTGTGAGCTTGTAATAAAGCAAATTTTTACTTCATAATTTAACTGCTATATTATTTATCCCACTTACTACAAATGAATTAACTCCCTCTTTTAGTCACATACAATTATTAAAACTCAATGCAAACAAATGCTTAAATTAAAAGAACTACTAATTTCTAGAGTCTTCAAATTTGTACATAGTTCACTATTTGTATCCATCACATATAAATTGTCAGATTCCTTTGTAAAAGCCACAACTTCTGGATAAAAAGGGACCATCTAATAATAAATTTATGCTTTGACATAGATGATGCAGAAGAAGCACTGATTAGCCTACCATGAATTATTAAATAAATGTAACAAGTGAAAGCTAATTCTACAAATATTCTCTTTTGATGACATTTTCTTTGAAATCCATATTGCAGCCTCAAAGACTCAGTGGAATTCAGGTTATAAAAAAACAGATTCACAAGCTGCAGTTTACTCTATGCAACATTTGTGTTTCAGATAAAGAAACTGTCAGTACCTTAGGATTATACGTTAAATTTCTTACAAGCAATAAATTTTATCTAGAACATATAATACAGCTTATACAGTGTTTCCTGCAGATTATGCACTTGAGAAGCCACACAGAGCCTGGCTGGACACAAACAGCCAGTCCTGTTTAGATCTGAAGGTGACTAAAATTATTTTCACAATATAAACCAAGGATTTAGTATTTTTATAAAAGCCTTGTTCCAAAGTTTCTCTTAAACAGGGTGGAGCCCAAGACCCTCTTTAAGAGTTTGGCATATCAGCCTTACTGAGTGCAATGGCCAACTCAAGGTCTTCTTGTTCTTGTCTCCGCAACCGAGCCAGTCTTTCCTGCTCTGCTTTTTCACTCTCTCGCTTTGCCCAGGCCAGCTGCTGTTCCTCATTTCCAAACTAAAAAATGAAAATGGAAAATGAATTAATAAAGTTACCAACCCCCTCGGAGAATTTATGCAAAAAATACAAAGAATCAGACTTATTAAAAATACAGCTCAAGTACACCACGCTGTGTTAGGGCAGTTCTAGGTTGACATAGAAATTCACTCACTGGTTTCCTCATTTCATCCTTTTTTTCCTTAATTTCTTCCTCCTTCACTTCCTCACTTGATTTATTTCCTTTACTTCCTTACTTAGTTTATTTCCTTAGTTTCTTCCTCCTCCCACCTGGAAATTAACTCACAAGGGATGCCAATCCCTGCATCTGTAGCTCAGTTCGGTATGAAAATGGCCAAAGAAACACTTCGCAAGCACAAAAATAGAAGGGAATGGTTTGAAAGCACAGCAACTACAACCATTTTTAAGAATAAATAGCTGGTAAAATTTGGTAAATAGCTGGTAAAGCTAATAGTTATTTATTCTTGTGCAACTGCACAACAGAGAGTTTTATTGTGGTAGTTCCTGCTAAGGGTGAAGTGTTTGATAAGTGATTTTGTACACTGCTGACATGTGGAAGGTGTCATCACCAAATCAAAAGTTACCTAAAGTGCTTCTGTTGCTGTTCATAAAATACACACAGAGTTTCACCAGTAAGAAATAATGGAGAGAACACTAGGAAAATATCACACTTAAAACATTCAGCTCCTAAACCTGTTTGGGGCTTCCCAAAACACAAGTATTACATTCCAATTATTTCATTCCAGTATTTACCATTGAAGGATGCAAAAGTTTGCTTGTTTGAACTTCTTGAATAATATCTGAAACTATTTTATTGAAATCATAGCAATTTCAAACTCAAATAGAATCTGTTCCCAGTTAATCTTAGCATTTGCTGAGGAGGAGGATAGGAACAGCTGCATGCAAATGTTTGCATTAAAGCCATTTCTAAAATCTGCGTTGTGCTGTCTTGTGGGGGTTTTTGTGTGTGTGTGGGTTTTTTTGTTTGTTTGGGTTTTTTTATTGTTGTTGGGGGGGTTTTTTGTTTGTTTTGTTTTGGTTTTTGGTTTTTTTGTTGTTGTTGGGGGGTTTTTTGTGTTTTTTGGTTTGGTTTTTTTTGTTTTTTTTTTTTTTCTTTTTTATTTGGTTTGGTTTTGTTTTTGTGCGTGTGTCTATGTGTGTGTGCCAGAGAACTATTTCAGGGATTTTTTTGTGGAGAAAAATTTCAGCAGGACATATACTGCAAAAATTCCTTGTGGCACAGGACACGGTGACTCTGAGCACAGCCTGCTGTGCCATGGCACAAACTGATGCAGCTACACCTGCCCAGACCGACCTGAAATATTGAACTGAGTGTTAAAAAGCAAGCTTCAGTGCTCAGCCCTGCCTAGTTGCATAAACTCTATGTGATGGCCCCACTCCAGCATCCTCCTCCACTACAGTGTACCTGTAATTTTTATTTTATGCGTTTTGAAATAAATTCACCTACTTGAATTTCTTTCAGCCCAAACCAAATTCTCATGTACTCATAATTTAATCATGCCTCTGGATGCCCATCATTCCTCATTTTATTTCTCCCAGTATGACTTCTGAGATGTTTTGGTGCAAAAAAGCCCAAACTTTTCTTCATGCAATATCTCTGCTTTCATCACCCTAAAAATTTAGATGAGAATCTTTGAGTATTTGATGTTACTGAAATACAATAGAAGAGTCACACCTTTTGGTATTTTACTTTTAAAACTGAGAGACCCTACTACAGTTCCTCATTTAAATAATGTCAGCTGATAGGTAAGATTGAAAAGCTCACTAAGATTTTAGAGATTATTTTTTTTCAAGGTAAAGACAGATACAAATGGAAGCAGGAATTCTCTGCTTAGTCCCGGAATTTAGGTAGATCCAACAGCTGGGATGGAGAATGAATGGCTACTATTTTCAGAAATTCAAGATGCTTTGGTCAAACTATCTGGGATTTTTTTTTTTTGATGTTGAGAAACCAGCTTTACTTCTATAGCTTCCATTCTAGGATAAAGCTTTCAAAGTTTATGGGAGTCCCAATTATAACTTGCTTATGGGACACAAGTTGTATTTTTGTGGTTAAATGTGCTGAGTGGAAAAAAAATAAGGAAAAATAGGCAAGTGATTCATTGGAAACAAATCTGACTGTGCCTTATTACAAGTGGTTGGCACAAAGTACAATTTTCAGGAGATAACTCTCACCATTAAATAGTGAAATAAATACAGAACATTTCAATAATGCCACAGATTTTTGCACAGATTATCTATAAAAAGGTAATTTGCAGGTAATTTAATACAATAACAATTTTTTGCATATGTCCAGGTTTCAACAAGTCTATAAATAAGTGTCACACATATAATTGCATTAAACTCTTCCTTTACTTTTCTTTTTCAGAAGTATAGAAAGTACAGACCCAAGGCATAGATGAGGAAACCAGCAGACTGCAACAAGACTAATCGAATCACAAAAAGTTCCACTAACTTGTGTGTACTGAATTACCAGCTGGTACTGAGACAAAAAGCTTAGTCCTAAGTGTTCGGTTTCTTGGAAATTTAAACACTTTCTGCTGGCAAAAAAGTGGTTTTTCTTGTTGTTCTGTAAACTGCAGCTGGAACCCAGAAATAACTGAAATCTGAGCTACCAAAAGACTGTTTTGTTCCAATGAATCATATTTAATGACAGCAAAGTTAAGAATGCAATGAAAATATGCATAAACTCTGGGTGCAAGAATTCACCAGTGTGTCAAAAAAGCACCAGATTTTCCTACTAAAATATAATGAAGGTTCTCATGTTCTTTCTTGCAACAGTCAAGGATTTAGATTAAAAATCAGGTTGCTTGATTATTCAGTTCTACACAATTCTGTTCTCAGACTCCATGGATTCAAAGTAGATGTCAAAAACCTTCTGTAAGCACAACCGATTTTCATTTCCATTATGAACAAAGTTTCCCAACCATGAGGCAAAGAGAAATACAACATTCTCAATGAGTTCAAGGTAACTGGTACATTTAAAACATACAGAAGGATTAGGAATTGTCAAATGTAGCAGCATAATTGTGTTACAGAAAAGGAAAAAAAACCTATGAACTGAGGAGAAAAAGGATCGAATCTGCATTTTCAGTCAAATTCAGTCAACACTTCTTTTTTATTCTATAGGAGGAGAAATTAATTCAGAAAACTGATTTTAAAAATTATTTCATTTGATGAAATGCCATTTAATAGGAATTATTAAGTGGCTACTGCTCATTTTCTCATTTTTCCTACTTCTTCCTTATCTTCCGAAATTAATCTGAGCTGAGAACCTGATGGCACAGCAAAATGGACCCTGGAGCACCCACCAGGATTGGGATCAGAGATTTCGGTTAATCATTTGATACAATCACTAAGAATAAGCTATGTTTTAACTGAAGAGATATAGTCTGGAAAGTAAGATGACAGTAGCTGGGTAACAGTCATTCCATTCCATCATTTGTCTCTCATTGCAGGAAGAAATTAGATGTTGAAGAAACTTCAGATAAAGCAGGTTTTGTGTCTTATTTTTATTAAGAACGTCACCAGTTTGTACACAATCAGAATTTAACTGTGCAAATCCAACTAGCTGTGGTCAAACATACAACAAATCTTGAACCTGGATGTTTCAAAAGTGATAAATTAAAGCCCTGAGGCCAACTAAAGTCTGCAAAGATGACCCCAGCTAACAATATCAAATAGGAAAGTGATACACATTTAATATTAAATAATAACTAGGGGAAAAACCTCCAAAACATTAAAAAGAAACAGCCTGAAAGGTTCAGCTTAAATGTCTCCCTTTGCTGAACACTGACCTGTGTCCAGCAGAGCTAAGGAACGGAGTAAGTTCTCAATTTTACTGTGTGGCCACATGAGAGAACAAAAACATGTAAAAAAAAGAAAAGGCCTGAGACTGTGGATGGAACAGATTCTATCCACTTATGGAAGCAATAAGAGCCACATCACCATTGCATTTACAATGGTTCCCAATTCCAGCACTAAAACCAAAGCCAGGTTTTTAAAACCCCGATATTTTTAACTGAATGGGGACCTGGCTTTGTTTTCAGACCTCTGGAACTGTCTTTTGGAGTTCAGTGTGGAGCTTTCTATCTTGGTTCTACAAAATCATCTTGTTTTCTCTGTCTTTTCTACAATATCAGTAACAGGAACAAAATTCAAAAGCTAAATCTTCAATCTCTGTCTCATCTGTGTTGATCTATGACCACATTCTATCATAATACAGCAAACATTGCAACAGGATTGTCAGAACTTTCTCCACAAACAGTTACAAGTACTTATTAGAAACTTTCCCTTTAAGGATTTGCTTCTCAGGATATGGTGAAATTGCTATAGAAATGTTTTCATCAATTATTTTGGAGTCTTTACATCATTGGCTCCCAAAAATCTGTTTACAAAATAGCCTCCATGCAACAAAAACAATACACAGGTTCTGCTACAAAGAATTTGAGAGTAAAGGCACACTGTACTAAAATAATTTAAATGCACATAAACCCTTGAAAATTTAGTATGAAACTTCTTTTTTATTGAAATAATGCCTTTTTATTACAGAAATATTAATACAAAAACAATGAGGACAGCATGAAGGTACTGAGAGACAGAAGTCAGGGAACAGTAGGTCTGCAGGTAAGACAAAAACCCAACAGAGATTGCTGCAAGCAGAGCAGAAAGTGGTTTGCTCAGAGACAAGGAACTTAACTTACAGAGCTGAAGTCTGCAAACCCCAAGGAAGAGTCTTTAGAAGTTTTACTTGAAGAGGAGGGAGCAAATGGATCTTTTCCACTAAATGGGTCCCCAAACCCCTTTTTACTCTGAAACACGTCACTGCTGTCAGCCCCAAATGGCTGGAATGGATCATGGGGCTTGGGTAAATCTGCAGACCCAAGGTGGCTTACAGGAGTACTTTTACCTGGAAAGTTTAGGATAAAAAAAAAAAAAAAAAAAGGAAAAAAAGAGAAGTTACTTACCATGGACAATAAAAAGCCCTGAAATAGGAAACTGTGCTGATACACTTTAGCATCATCCATCCTCCTTGGGGTGGGTGAAAATTTAACCAAATATAATGGTATTCATTTCTCAATGCAACTTATCTAAAACAGTTGTTTTATTTAAATTAATTTATTATCTTATACATATACATATACATATACATATCTAAATATTAATACCATCAAGATTTAAAATGATGAAACCTATTATAAAGACATTTGGTCAGAAAAAATTGACAAGTGGGACTTTGATTTTCTAGGATTAGAGATATTTCAAGTTTAAGTTTGGTATTATACAGAAAACAAAATAAAAAATCATGCATCTCTAAAGGTAAGTCACATTAAATAGGATTAAAGAGTAACTTAGCTGTCGCTTTATAGAATGCCTGGATTCTATTGATTTTTCCCTGGAACTGGTTTATCCTTCTACCACCACATACACGAAGAAAAAGAGGCTGATTAAGAAATCACCTCTCTCTGGGGTGTTGGCTCCACAACCCACGTTTTTGTAGGTAACTGTTTGTTCTTATGTTCCACCCCAACAACAAATGAAACCACAGGAATTATTGTGCATTCTCATAAATAATATGTGTGTATTTCATTTGTTGCAATTAAAGCCCCAATGGTCGATATTTAATTCCCCTTGCCAAAAGACTATTTTGTGAGGTCAAATAACTAAACAGATAAATATATTTCTCCCTCTTCCACCCCACCTTAAAAAAAAATAAAAAAAGATTTCTCCTGACAGCTTACAGGCAAAATATTCTTTGGGTGAACATTCTTGATTGCAATGTGTACTTGATAAAGAAGAATCTAGAAACATTCTTGAAATAAGCAAATACTTACAACTTCCTGCATAGTAAGCTCAATTCCATACATTATTTGTAATAATACAGCTGTTTTGAAATGTCCAATTCTTTGAACTATAATTTAAAAATAATCTTATCATTTATTGCCACGATGGTATACATACTAGGAAAGCACAGAGAAATGGAATCAATCCCCAAATTTCAGAGTGCACTTGGCACATGGGAGCTTTTCAGAAATTATTTTGGTACATTCTCATGAACTTCATAATATACACTCAGGAAAATAAAGATCAGCAAACTTGCACTAAATAAATTACCTATCCAGCAACTTCCAGTAAGTGCCAGCCCAGCCTCTCCTACCCCAGGGTCAGCCAAAAGGCCATCCTCCCTTATACTCAGCTGGCCTCCATTCCCCAAAGTCAGAGGCACATGTGGACAGGGAGCTGAAGGAATTGGGTTTACAGGAAACTGAGGAAATCAGGTTTACATGGAGCTGAGGAAATCACACAGACTCTCATTAGTACAGTGTCAACATCAGACTTGGATGCAATACAGGCATCACAGGCAGGCATCAAGCTGCATTGAAAGCGGGAAGCAAGGAAGTCCCCAGTCGAGCAAGCAGACAGAGAGAGACAAGGAAAACAAGGCACGTGCAGCAGGAGATAGAAATGGATTTGTTTAGTCCTGAGAGTGTTCGAGGGGAACCTGATCAAAGTCCTGCATCTGGAAAAAGGTGAACAGATTTAGACTGGACCAAAAGAGATTCACATCAGACAATCCACAACATTTTTAAAACTTAAGGATACTCCAGAGTGTCCAGGAAACTTATCACTTTCATAGAATCAGAGAACATGCGGAGTTGGAAGGGACCCACTGGGATCATCCATTCCAATCCCTGGTCCTGCACAGCCACCACAATCCCACTCTGAGAGTGCCTGAGAGTGCTGTCCAAATGCTCCTTGAGCTCTGGCAGACTTGGGGCCATGACCATTGCTCTGGGGAGCCACGCTGTCCAACACACCCAGGTTTGAGAGTTTCTGGAGACAACACTGGTTCAGCTGCCTTGAAACCAGACGATAAAGGAGATCTCTTCAAAAGCTCACGCCAGCACTACTTTCCATGGTTCAGTACATGCTCCATCCTGGCTAACATATGTGACATACAGATCCCCACAGCAGCAACTATCTGTGTGACTCCTGAAGAGAGGCAGATCAGGCCAATGCTTTGTCCTCCATGGAAGGAAGTGAGACACTATACAGGAAATTGCTCTCCTCACAAGCACGGACCCTCCCTCACCCCAACCCGCCTTTCCACGGGCCACGTTCTTCTCTCTGGGAATGGAGGGTTGCACTTCCATCCTGCCTATCCCCGTGGCCTCCAGCTCTCACCATTGCCACAGCCACCCCATGCCAGGGGACATACAAACCCAGCAAGGAATGAGGAATTCAGCATTTTGTACGTAATGTTCCACATAAAAGAGCAACTCATTTTAACTTGTTTTAAATTAGAGTCATAGAATTCCAGAATGGGTTTGGGTTGGAAGGTATACCTTAAAGCTCATCCAGTTCTAAGCCCCTGCCATGGGCAGGGACACCTTCCACAAGACTGAGTTGCTCCAAACTGACCTTGGAGAATTACGAAGAGAATTAAAGTATCTGCATTTCCAATTTCTGGTCAAGTCAAAACAAGAGCCCTCTACATTATTTCTCCTTCCTCTATTGCCAGTTACCAGCAAGGGAATTCCCCTCATACTTTACCCTGTATTGCCCAAAATCAATTTGGATTAATGGAGGCAAAACCAACCCATTTCAAGTTGCCTTTTTCTTAGGTTAAATCCTCTGCTAGCAAAACCACTTTGTGGAATTGGTGACTGTTAACACAAAATGCCGAGTTTGCAACGTATTTGTTCAGCAAGCCTGGTTTTTCTGGGTGGCCTGTTTAAGGTTTTTGCACAGAGCCCTGGGTGGTTTTGAACCTGCACAGAGCATCAGGGTTTCTCGTGCTTCATCTTCACAAAAGATCACAAAGAATCACTTTGTTATAAAGGAAATGCCACCATGTAATGAGAGTTACTGTTAATGATATTGAAAGTTTTCATTTTACATGAATTAGTGCCATTTTCTTCAGATTTTTAGATGTTAAAGAATAAAATAGGGTGACAATTTTCCTATTAAAAAAAAAAATAAACTGAGAGGGAAACTCTTATGCAATCAGTTTATCTTTTGCAGAGTAATTTTAAGGGCAGAACCCACTCTGAATACATAAATGCCAGCATGCAGAAGAATCCCCAATGAGCCCTACAATCACAGAACCTCCCAAGCTGGAAGACATCCACAAGGACCATCAAGCCCAACTCCAAGCCCAAATCTCTCTTTTAGTTCCCTTTGTATGTGGCTTACAGTTCGCTTTATCCTGCCACACTCTGGTAGAAGTTTGTTTGGTTCAGTTCAAATTTACTCATTTATTAGCCACAAATGAGTAATAACAACACCGGCATTATCTTTCTGATGTCTTTGCTGACTTACAGCAAGTGTAAGTCTCCTATTGCAGTGACTTGACTACACAAAGATTTTTGTAGCCCCATGTTTTGTGTGTCAAGAATGTAGGTACGGAATTTCTACAATGTAAAGCAAAAGTACCCAAACCACAGTAAAAGGTTACCAGCTGTACTGACGGACATTGGTAAAACTGCAATACTGCAAAATATACTTGTAACTGAGGTTGCATTAATCTTCCATTTGCTGGAAAATGTTGCATTTTTACATGACTCTGCTCATCATTCTGAGGTATGGCAGGCAAACAGTTGTAACCCTTATTTGATTTTTCTGCTAATAGTTTCAGGGGAAAAAAGTTCAGAAAAAAGCAAAACAGGTCCTATTCTGAAACCACAGCAGTTTCAGCAGTTACCCAAGTGGTGCACCCAAACCACACCGAGGACTCACTTCAGCAAAAAGAGATGATGAACAAAATGGTTTACCACAGCAAGTGCTGTTACTTAGAGTGAACTCCACCCATACAAAGGGTTTATCTATTTCACACCCCACAGCAAACTTGAGTTTGGAGGGCTGAGATCTATATTTCAAAGCAAATATAACCTCACTGGTAGGATGCGAACACAAAATTTGTCTTACCGAATTACAAGGTATTGACAACAAAGTGAAGTAGTTAGAGCTGTCTCAATATTCTGCTTGAACGCTGGGCCTGCTTTCTGCTTAGAAGAGGCTCTTGCTAAATGATGAGAAGCAGCATTTTTCCTGCCTTAGAAGCCTAGATCATGCTCATGGGCAAATGGGACAGAGTGGAAATGACACAACTTTAAACTTTTACTAAACAAGGGCTCCTTTCCAGGAAACTTTCTAAACTGAAAAACATCCTTTAAGAAGTCAGAGTTGTGCTGCAGAGGATAAGGAGTGATAGGGTGAGTTAAGTCCCTAACTGTGATTATACCTGAGTATATAATCCCAGGATTTCCACCTCTCTGGTTTTTCACATGGCAGAAGAAGCCTCAAGTACCTCCCAGCACATCTTTCTCTTGGCCGCTTACCAAATTTACATCTCATTCCCAACTTACTTGGCATGTTTTCCACCATCCTGTTTAAGATTATCCAGCTCCCTCAGTGCTTCATAACCTTCATAAACTGAAGAAATACTAGTTTCAAACTTTGCCTGAAGATTAGTTACATTGAACTAAATTTTCTACAGAATACTTGGAGGTTATTGTCTTCAACAGGGGCTATTTCTGCCCTGTATTTCAAACTCAACTATTTGATGATAATGTTCTTTGCAAAAAATCACATCATGTATTTTGTAAGAGAAGGGAGAAGTTTTCCCATGCAAAATCCACTCAGAAGAGCCTTGCAAAGTTTGCACCTTGAGTTCACCGAAAACTTTTGCTTAAGAGAATTATTCTAACAATCTACAAACTTCTTGAAAGGTGAGAAATCATTACACGTTCAGCCCAACAATCTGCTCTGAAACAGCTTCTGGACAACCTCTTTCAACCATCAGTACTGAAATATCTTTACTCTGAGAGGCCAGCATAAACAAGAGAATCAAAGCGTGAATGGAATTTTTAGCTTGTGGCCAGGCAGGTGCTCCACCCATGAGTCATTTATCCTACACAACAAGGGATGCCTGTGTTCTAATGCAACTGCCAGGTCTTCTAGAAGGCATGAAAAATAAAAAAGCTTTTCCTGTCAGTCACAACTTTGAGGCTCATTTTCTCACTCTTGGCTGCAGATGAGGGGAACAAATAAAGGTAAACAGGCAGCACGGTACTTGTGAATAACCCTGGGTGCTGAAAAAGTTCTAAGGAAACAGGTGTGTAGTATCAGGCAGAAATAAACATCCCAACACTCCCGTGATCTCACGATGAGTAAAGAACAGAACTCTATACACCCTGCTCTAGACCAAATGATTGATCCCCACAGCTTCAATAAATCTACACAATTCAGAGTTCAATCTAAATTAAATTAAGGGAATGATATTACTTTTCCCCCCCGATTAACACAATCCTTTCTTTTGTTCCTAACTCCTGATTACATCCATTATACCTAACATGGGTTCTTTATTTAAAAATTTATCTGACTAAATACATAGAGGAAATTTCTACATGGGGACACTCTACATGGTGCAAATGAAAAAAAAAAAAAAAAGTTCACAAAAATGTGATGTGTTTACATAGTAAGTATTCACAAGACATGATTTTCTTTCAAGAACTGAAATCAGTAAATGCATAAGACAAAGCATTCAGATTTTTACCTGCATTTATAAGGAAGACATTGAACAAATTGTGAAGTCTTAATTTTGATCTAGTTGAGACACCGAAGACACACATTAGGCAAACAAACTACTAAACCCCACTTATATTTCCTACTCAAAAAGTAGCAAAGATCTAAGCTCTCTTTACCTCACTGGACAGTGTCAACACGAGGTCAATATGCACTGCCAGTGCTTTTGGGCTGCCTTAAAGATGAAAAATAAGTCTAAAACTGCAAAAACAGTCAAACCATAAAATGCCTTAAATTTAGAGAAGTGACACATACAAAAAAGAACTATATATATCATTGACATGAAGGAGGAGGAAGCATCAAACACAAAGGAAGGGAGCAGCAGAAACTGCACAAACATTGCCTGCACTGCCCTGATCTGGGCCAGCAGTTGGTTACACACAGAAGGAGCAAGAGGCTTCTGAAATGGGCCCAGAGGTACGAAAGGCACCCCCAAAGAGTGAATCTAAAACTTTCAGTTGGACAATCCTGGTGCAGGGAAAACTGGAATGTGTCTGCATAAGTGTGATTATCTGGGTATCTACTCACTAAAGCTTTGAGGTCAAAGTGCCATCAGAACATGCTCTTTCAGGATCCCTCCGTAACTGTGAGCACTTGAGTGGGCAAATCTTTGTGCAATTTTCTTTGCAAGCTCCCTGCATCACAGGAACAGAAAAAAAGAGATGCTCTGCTGGTAATTTTTCTTGCACTTCTAGCTTCTCTGGTGCTGACAACAACCTTCTGCAGCCACGCTTCTAAGGATAGGCAAAGGATGGCCACCCCAAATCAGAGAATTAGCGTTTCTGTAGATGATGGATTACAACATCCGGCACAGACATTAGTTTTCAGATTGGTTCAAGAAACACAATATTAAGATCCTGAAGACCTGTTAAGATCTTAGACCCCTGACCCCTTTTCATTTTTTTAAGCCACCAACAGGTTCAAATATCCTTTATCAGCCAACTGGCAAGATGAAAAAACAGGAGTTGAACAGTCAGATTTTGCTTGAATCAGCCTGTTCTGTCTTTTTTGGTAGAACAGCAAAATACATCTAGCAGTGATTTTGTGAAATACTGAACCCTAACAACTTGATTGGTTAAATTTATTATCTGTAACATCATTACTATTATTTTGTAATAACTTCTAGTCACTCAAACACTGTGCAAACCTTTGTGTTTGCACTGAGGTCCGGAGCTTCACAGAACCAGGCCTCTCTCAGGGATCGGGGTCATGTTTCCTAACCCAAGGCAGGCTACTGTCCCCCATATTTTTCCAGTATTTTAACATTTCAAAACCATAGCAAGTAATAAAAACACTGAGAGAACAAAACTGAAGCCCTTAACCCAAAAGGTTAACACGGAGGTGTTAACCACTAACCTCTGAAATGACAATATACAGTTGCCATCATAGATCAGAGCTACAACAAATAAATGGATCACAAAACAAAGCTGAAGTTTTTTGACAAATTCCCCATGTGCAGTCTCAAACAGCAATTCACCTATGGAATTTATTTTAATACCTGTATTTCAAATAGTAGCTAAGTAACTCCACTAATTTATTTCTTATGCAGAATTAATTCAGTACGTTATTCCTTTAAATTTACTCAGAGTGGTTGTGGACTTCTCATCCCTGGAATTGTTCAAGGCCAGTCTGGACAGGACTTGAAACAACCTGATTTACTGGAAGATGTTCCTGCCCAAGGCAGGGTGCTTAGAACTGGATGATCTTTAATGTCCCTTCCTACACATATCAGTCTGAGATTCTATGATTCTATGCATTCCAAGTTACATTGTATTTTTCTGCTATTTACATATTGGCACCCCAAAGGAAAACTGAATTTTTTCAGTGCATTAGCATTTAAGGAGTTCACTAGTAATATAATATTCACTACCTCTCTTAACTACTAATACACAATAACATAATATAAATTATAACATTTACACAAGCTAAAAAAAGGTACAATATTAAAATTACTGTGTTTATTAAATAAGCATTGCAAGAAAGCAGCATACGAAATTGAAAAGTGTATTTTCTTCCTGTGTTTTTAGGACTTCTTTCACAGTTAAAAAGGTGAAAACCACTATAAGCAAGCAATGAAAATTTAGACAAGGCTGAAGGTTTCACACTGCTCTGTGGTGAAGGTTCTCCCACTAATATCACAGAACCCCAGAATGATTTGAGTGGGAAGGATCTTAAAGCTCATCCAGTGCCACTCCTACCATGAGCAGGGACACTTTCCACTATCCCAGGGTGCTTCAGGACCCATCCAATCTGGCCTTTCACACAGGAATGGGGCACCCACATCTTCTCTGGGCAATCTGTGTCAGTGTCTCATCACCCTGACACAGAAGAATTTCTTCCCAACATCCCATCTAGCCCTGTTCTCTGTCAGTGTGATGCCATTGCCCATTGTCCTGTCACTTCAGGCTCTTGTAAAGAGTCTCAGGATTTCCATCTTTCTTCTGGGCTCCCTCCAGGTATTGTAGTGCCACAGTAAGGTCACCCCAAAGATTTTCTTTCCCAAGTTGAAAAACCCCAATTCTTTCAGCTCTTCCTCACAGCAGAGTCATTCCATCCCTCTGATCATCTTGGTGCTTTGTCTGGACTTGCTCCAACACGTTCATGTTCCTCCTGGGCTGGGCACCCAAGAGACGGATATTTTTTGGTCCTTGAGCTTGAGGACTCATTGCAAAATCTCTTCTTCCTCAGAGTCTCAACCGCTATGTCTCAGGTGAATCTGAATGATTCAAGCATCCTCCACTGCTCCTCACTAAACACTGCCTTCCCATTAAGCTCAAGTTTCTTTCTAAATACCTCTCTTGGAATCTGGGAATTCCACCAGGGATAGGCTTCCCTTGTCTGTAATCCCTCATAATTGATCATGTTTCTGCATCAAGGTAAGAGTGCTACCAACGCAAGTCATGGGAACACTGAGGGTGCCAGTTTGGAGGCTTCAGGGTGACTTTTGCATGAGAAATCATCTTGAACCTACTGCCAGTTCTACGGTTCTCCAGGCATCCTGAAATTTGGATACTTCATCCATCACTCGTGGAATCAGGATTAAGGCACAATTGCATTCATCTGAGAACTTGCTGGATGGCAAAATATGTTGTCTCTCAGCTTCTCTGGCAACCATGTGCACCCGGACCATTATTTATTGAGCAGGGCTAGTAACATTTGTTTGGAGGATGCCAACTAGTACCTGGTGACATCAACTATATCCTGTTATTTTAGTACCATGCAGGAATACTGAGTGGTGGATATGGAGCATGGGTCACTGAATGCACCAGCAGCCTTACAGGCACTGAACTATCTCTGACACTTGGGTGTGAGTTACCTCTCCCATCCCTAAGAAGGCCTACAGGAATACTAGTGGTAAAACCCTAGACAACGCAAGGCATCACTGGGAACTGATTGTAACCTACAACTTGGTGTGCCTTGTCCCCTTGGAAGCCAGGTCATACACTCCTGTTGCAGTGCTAAGTTGATGGGGCAGGAACCCTCATGTCTGAAAGGGCACACAAAAGGCAGATACAGCACCACACAGTTCAGTGCCTGCATCTTATCCTCACATCCTTAAATGTACACCATCAGTAAGGCAGGGCACAACCTGCTGTAAAAGGAGGGGTCAAATGTTTCTTGTCCTCCCTGGATATAGAGTGGCTTCCTTCAGGGACTCGAGGGCCTGACAAGGAGTCCAGAGCATAGAGAGTAATGTGTCAGATGCTTGTCAGTAGTGGTTAATCTCACTGGTTAACAGCGCTGCTATAACCGCAATGTGGAATGCATGGGGCTGCGCTGAAAGGAAGTGGTAAGGGTGGGGCATAAGCACTAGGTCCCACGATCAAAGCACTAGAGCATTTTACTTATAACCCAATCACTGACACCCACACAGCAACTTCCTGTACTTTAAAAAAAAAAAAGAAAAAGAAAAAAAAATCTGTTTCTCTCGTTCTGTAATCAACAACTTTTACCTAGAAACTAGTTAGCGGCAAACTCTGACTGATTTCAATCTGCAGCTCACAGCAGAAAACATAATTTTTAATCTGTGAGAACCTACAAGAGCCATTTTAACTGACAGGTTTCAGTCTACCAGTTCTTTCAGATTTTTTTTATCCTTAATTGCACAGAAGTCCAATAAACCCTGAGAACCTGCATAAGAAATATAAAGCAACTAGAAGTTTGGTAGTGCTGAACACCACAGGCAGTCCTTTGCCAGAAGATAAAATGTACTTATAAATCTACAAAACTCAGCAATGCTTTAGGGGAGTTTGAGAAAATGATGTACAGTGGAATGTAGATCCTTGACACAGGGCACATTTGTTTAAGAACATTGAGATACTTTACTATTATTTGCTTTTTGTTTATTACAGCTCGTTACACAAAGCACTGGCATTTCTTCAGTGCTTTTTGAGCATTATTCAAGATATAACATCAATAAATTTACAAAACGTCCCACTCCTCTCCAAAGAAACCTGCAAGTTCTCCAGTAGCACCTGGTGAACACCAAATTACTCCAGCCAAGTCCTAGGGGAGCCCTATGAAACCTAATGTCCATTAGGAAATTCATGGAGATGAATACCTTCCTCAAGAAAAAGAACATGCACGCACTCTCTTGGGTATTTTCATTAGAACAATCTTGTAAGAAGAGCTAAAGAAATTTTTCTTGGCTGATCTGCTTCAACCTTTTCCAAATCTTTTCATGGAAGAATAAGTTGGAGCTTTGAGGTCCACTGGTATCCAGGTTTGCTGCTTAGGGAACACCTTCTCCTTGCTGTTCTCTACTGGGATTCACTGAGTTATTAATCTTCCTCCAATTCTCTTTAAAGATTCTCCACTTAACCGCTAAACAGTTATACTGAAAAAAACCCCACATTAATACAGTATTTTACTATAAAAACAAACATGAGATTTCTCTTGGACCAAGCAAGGATCAGATTAGGACTTTGAAACATCTAAAAGATCTTGACAGTCTGGTCAACAATAGAGTAAGAAAGAAGGAAAATTATTTATGATGAACAAAACAAGCATACGGCTGAGATTCTACCCAAGATGCAACTCTAATTAAATAATCTCACAATTTTCATACCGTCTCTTAATCTTAGTATTCAAGACGGGAAAGATACGGATCTGAAGGGCACCTAATCCATGCCACACAATAAGGGTTTGCCTATCCCTGCCTGATAGTACCAACCACAGACAGCTGTGAACTAAACTAGCTGCTAATACATTTAGATCACAGCTGCCCCTAAATGGGCCAGCTGTGAAAAAACCCAAATATCAACTAAAAACAAACCAACTAAAACAACCAACCCATTTTCACTTAACAAGCAGCCAGCAAACAGGTCAGGATGTGTAGGACCAGACCTGATGACCCACTGCAATCCTGCTACTGACAACCCTGGCAGCAGCAGAGAAGTTTCTCTACATGCTGTGCAAAGACTGTGTCCAGAGCCTGGATATGAGAGCAGCTCCCCTGAACCACAAACTTCCTTTAGAGGTCTTTCCAGGTACACCTGAAGGCCTTTTTCTCTGACCATCACTACGCAGTAAACAGAGGTCACGTCCAAAAGGCTCACTTTCAGGACCAGTGCTCTACAACTTCCTCATGAAGGCCTTGGATTTGGGGCTGGAAGGCAGACTAAGTAAGTTTGGTGATGACACACAGTTAGGAGGAGCTGTTGACTCCCCTGAAGGCAGACATGTGCTGCAGAGAGATCTTGACAAAGGAGAGGGCTGGGCAATCCCCAGCTTAACATGTAAAGTGCCAGATCCTGTCCCTGTGACAGGGCAGCCCTGGATGCATCAACAGACTGGGGAACAAGAAGCTGTGGACCAGCCATGTGAAAAGGGACCTGGAGGTCCTTGGTTGGTGGCAAGTTGGATCTGAGTCACCAGTGTGACCTGGCAGCTCAAAGTGTCGCCTTGTACTGCAGGGGCACCACGAGTCCGGCAAGGGAAAGAACTCTCCCACTCTGCTCTGCAGTGGCCACACCTTGAGTGCTGAGGGCACCACGAAATCAGAAGGATCCAAAGCTGTTGGAGAGTGTCCAAAGGAGGGATGTGGAGGTGCGGAAAGGTCGGAGAAGCAGCTGAGGGCACTTGGCCTGTTCAATTGGAGCATAGGAGATTGAGGGGAGACTCCTTGGGGGCCACAGCTCCTTCTGAGGTGAGGCAGAGGGGCAGGGGCTGAGCTCTGCTCTAGGACAGGAGCCCAGGAAGGGCTGGAGCTGTGTCAGGGGTTGGGATGGAGCTCAGGGAAAAGTTCTTCCCCCTGAGGGTGGTGGGCACTGCCCAGGCTCCCCAGAGCAGGGGTCACAGCCTAGAGGCTGTCAGACCTCAAGAGGTGTTTGGATAATGCTTTCAGCCAGAGGGTGAGACTGTTGGGGTGTCCTGTGCAGGGCTAGCAGTTTAGATTCCATGATCCTTCCAACTCACAACATGCCATAATTTTAAGTGTTTCCCTGATCCTGTGTTCAGTTCCAAGGGTTTGCTCTGCCTTTGTTTCCATGAAGGAATGAGACTTAAAGCCAAACTCGTCATTCATCTGGACAAAACCAGAGACCCATGGGCAAGGTGAGAACAGTGGCACACTTTGGTCCAGGACATCGTGCAATCCCCCAGTGGATTATAAAACAATGTTGGCATGTCACATGCAAAAGCTTCACATGCAGAAAAGCACCAAATCAGGGATAATCAGGAACAATCCCTGGTGGATCCTGTTTAGTTTCCACTCTCAACGGCCTGGGAATGCTCTGCAAAAGTATTTCTATTGTCCACTGCAGAGGTATCAGGACAAGTAAAGTTTTCTTTTAGAGCATTTTGCACCTGCCTACCAAAATGCAACCAAACCACAAAAGTGTTTTTCAATATTAAACCCCCACAAAACAGAAAGAACAGTTTTATTAAAAAGAGTACACACATGGAACAGAAAGGCAAATTACAGGTTTGTCTGGTAATAACTAGCATTTATTCATCCTTCAGCAAGATCTTTATCACTTGCTTGTTTTTTAATTAGACCAGTAAGAAAGGCAAGAAACAACGGAAGTTTCTTGTTTGTTTGCTGAGCCCATTCTAACGCACATTTATGCCTGTATCTCTTGCTACAATCACACTATATTACTATATAATTTCTCATGCTTTAAGTAACCACTGAAGATTGCCTTAGTTGTGGAAGGAAGGGAGGAGTAGAACTGCATAAGCACATGAGGCTCATTTGCTTTAAAAAAACCCCTGTTGTTTCCTCCTTAGTCTATTTTATCATAACAACATTTGCTTTTGGCAGAGCAGCGGAACCTCACAAATATTGTATCTCCTTAGAAGGGGGGAAGAGACACACTTAAACCATTTTTAACCAGCTGATTAAAGGCTGAGTGCACATGTTTAAATTAAAAACATATTAATACAGCTGAATATTCACCAAATTCCTCAATATGTACAGAAGAGGGAAAGGGGACATGGAAATCCAACATGCCTCATGTAGGTGAGTCAGTACTCACCTTCGCTGCTACTATTACACTGCATTTGCTAAGAGTAATCGTGTTTCTAACAAAGAATAGAAAGAAACCACATATAAGAGATTACATCGGTATATTTAGTATTTATTTGAATCATCCAGTTTTTGTTGTTTTTTTGAGCCAACTGAAAGTTCCCTCTTAATATCAACTGAACTCTACCACTGTTGTTAAAAGGAGACTTGAAACTACATGGCTTCAGTTCTTTAAACAGTTTCACTGGTAGCTGAATATCTTGAAAACAGCTCCAGCAAGAACAGAAACTGTAGCTCCACTACAAGAGATACTATTTTAAATTCGTAAGATTTATGTATCTCCTAGATTTTCGTAAATAATGGACTTGAAGCAGGAACAAAGCCATACATACTCAGAAAGTGTTTTCTGTTTAATTCATGCAGTAATGTGCAAATGCAAGAAGATCCTACCTGGACAGACAGATCAGGACAGGTCTGTCTGACCGTGTACCCTGTTCTTGTTAGTATCTAGTGTCTGACTGGCAGATGCCTCAGGAAGATGCAGCCACAATCAGACTGCCTTGCTACTCAGCTACAAAAGAGCTAGAGCCTGTATTTTGGCTTTTGGGACACCCCATTGCTTCTGTTTCTTCTGAGAATTATCTAGAGGTTTTTTTAAGACCATTTAAACTTTTTTGCATTCACCATATTCTCTGGCAAACATAGAAATAAACCCTAAATTTAGATTACCATATAAAAACAAACCTCTTTATTTTAAAGATGTCATTTACTAATCTTATGTGTTGCCTACTTAGAAAATAAGGGATTTTTCCCTGCCACATGTGATTTTACAGATCTGTCATAGCACTCTCTCATCATCTGTTTTCCAGTTTGAAGAGTTTCAGTCTGGTTTACCGATAATTTTGTCAATTTACTGATAACTTCATATCTTCCGCCATGGTTGAAATATAAGATAGAGAGCAGATTGTCAGCTTGTTCTTATATCCAGCAATACACTGTAAATTGAAAGAAGTAGCTTTTAAGAGAAGAAAACCTTCTTACCACTGGGTGGCTTGGGTCGTGGAGGGACATTTTTCTTCGGTGGTAATGCTGGTGTGCCTGATTTGTTTTTGAAAGGGTCATCTGTGAATCCCGCTCCTCCAAAAGAGGAGGCAAAGGGGTCTGAAGCTATTGGCTACATGAGAAAAAAGAAAACAAAAAGGATGTAAGCACACTGTAGAATACCTGTGGTTTCATGAAGCGACAGGTTAAGTCAAGTAAAAGCATTAACATGTACAGAATTCTCAGTGGTGTAGGACGCTAATGCCCAGTGACAGAGGTGCTACAATTCCATTAACATTTAAAAGACCTTATGCTCTTAATCATTTAAAGTACTTCTAGAACTTTTTAGTCCAAGTAAAAAAAGCTGAGAAGAAAATAAAAGGAAGTAAAACTACTTTTTACTATTTGGCAATGAACAGTCATACCACAGCCTGACCTTCAGTCTGATAAACAGAACCATGACAGAACCTGGAAAAACACAGATGCTGCAGAAAGGGATACTTTTATTCCAAGGTTTTCTGAAGTTACACACAGGTATTTGACTTTTTAGCAAAACCTTAGGGAATATCCAAAACCATGCGTTTAAATCTTCCTGTATTTAGATGGTTTTTCTAAAGCACACTGCTATTGATTAAGAAGCGCACAAGTATTTTGCCATGCAGGGAAATTTATCACTGTGAAATGAAGAAGGAGGAATTTTGCGAACAAAAGTAAAAATCACAGTCAAACCTTTGCTAAAATTTCTACCTCAACCAGCTATGTCTACTGGTAAAGGCTGTTGCCATCTAGTGGAGAGCTAAAACCCTCCCCAAACTAGTAAAAGTTAGGGGAGGAAAAAATAAAACCAACAAGAAATGTAATTAGTCAAAGTGAAATGATAACTTATTTTATTTTTAACATTTACTCCACAGTGTTCAGTAGAACACTGTAGTAATAATGTCAGGAGTTGGGCACTGATGTTAACTGTAAATTCCAAACTCCACCTCCGGAAAGTGAAGACCAAGGCCTTCCCAATTATCCATTCTTTTTCCTGTGTGTCCTGAACCTCTTTCTTCATCTGCTATTTTAAATGAACAGAAATTGCACATTTAAAACATGGGAGAGACTGACTGACTGTTAAGAGTGGTGTAAGGTTTGTTTACATATATTTAGTAGTGTAGTGTTTTGTTAAGAGTTGGACTCAATCTCAGAGGCCTTATCCAACCTTAATCATTTCATGGTCAGAATACTTACTATGAAGTAACCAAGAAGCAAATTCCACGACTTAGACAAAGGCTGGACACTAAAATATATTAATATCTGCAACAACTACCTCTTCTTACAAGTTAAAACTACAAGCTAATTCTTTTCCAGATCTGGTATTTGAAAATATTTGTGAAAAAATTATTTATCCCTAATGAATCTACCAGTCTTAGAAAGACTTTGCTATATCTCACATGGTTGAAAAATTCTTTGCTATACAACTGGCGAGGCTGATTGGAAAATAATTAATAAAACCAGATTGACAGCTGAAAATTTACAATCATATCACACTTTTAAAAAAGTGTCTGTACATACATTTTAAAAAGCACAGTTTCTTTCCTTTTAACTTTTACCTTGGACATCTGACTGAAGTCTGCAAATCCCTCACCACCACTGAAAGCACCACTTCCAAATGGATCCAGTGTTCCAAATGGATCTGGAACAAATATGCGGGAAAAAAAGTTATTTTGAATCATACTTAAGAATTACAAAAAATGCTCGGTGGTGCCAATGAAGCACAAAACTAGGTAGGTGATTAGAACACACCTGTACTTTGACCTGTTGTGAGATATTAAAAGAGAATTCCACAAAACAATAGGTTTTCTACCAGTTGTTTGGAAGGAAAACACAAGAAGAAAAAAATGACATATACAGTGCCACAAAGACAGTCTTGATGAACCGGAACAAGACCACAATGCTTTTTGCCAACAGTTCACAAGACTCTTTATTCTCAACTGCTATATTTGATTCTTCTTTTGTAAAAAGATACCTCCTTATACATCTTCATGGTGAAAATGTTTACTTCTTACCTGGACCTTTTGAAGAGATACCGGAAGACGTAAAAGGATCAGTGCTTTCAAAAGGGTCAGGCTAAATAAGAACAGATACACATAATTATTTTTCTGCTGGACTGCGCACTTACCTTTTCATGCCTATCAAAATCTCTTCTTCAAGACAAATAGTTTCCAAGTGGACAGAGTAAGATAAAATCAACTGATTATATGAAATTTACATTACTAGTGCATTTGGCTATTGATAGCCTTGAACAAAACATCAGGTACCTACCAGTGAGAGGAGCATCGCACTGAAATATATGCAACGTTAGTTACCAGGGCAAAATATGAAAACACAGAAGTGTTCAGCCTTTAAGCAACAGAGACAGAATATTTGCGCCATCCATTTATGTTATTATTCATTCAGGGAGTCTGTATACTGCTTCTTTTTAAACAGATGGTTTTTACAGTTGCTCTTCAGTTTGCCTTTTATTTAAGTACAATCCTATACTGCAAGACAAATTTTCCACTGACTGAAACTGGGGTTGCGTAGCAACTCTCAATGAATTGCATAAAGTGAGGAAAATACTAATAAAAACAAAACCGAAAAATTCATACACCTCCCCCCCCCAAAACAAGCACACACATGTACATCAGGACAGCTTAGAACTGCGACTATGGCTCTAACAAGTGTGTTCTGTGCAGTCCCTCCATTGTGCTGGCTCCAGCGTCTGCTGAGGTCTCAGGAATCCTTTAGCCAGAGCAGTTCCTCCATTTCATTCACTATGTGATTGCACAAATCTATGGGATGGAGGGAATGGCGGAATGAGTGGGTGCTGCTGGTTTGAAATTCCCAACAGAGAAAAAATATCCACCTACCAGTACCTTCATGGTGAATGTACCTCATTATCATGGAACCAGAGAGAACACTGCTGATTGCCATAACAATCCATACTCACATTTTAAGAATATAATTAATGATATTACACCAGTTAGGCAAAAAGTATTTTGCGTTATTTCACCCCTTATAGTTTTTAGACAATAAGCCTGTCAATAGTAAAGGAATCTATTAAGTGTGGATTTAAAAATTACTGACCTTTGAGGGTAAAGTGGGAGGTTTTGTGAATGGATCTGAGGTAAATGGGTCACTCTTCACCTGTTTCTTGAAGAAATCCTCAGGGGCAGAACTACGAAATGGGTCACTTTCCTTAAACGGATCTCCTCCAAAGGGATCTAGAAGGAGTATGAAAAGGTGAATAGAATGTAGCACTAGTGTGTCTATAAAGAAGATTCTATATTTGACCTCACACTGACTGACACAATTTTTCTTTCACAAACACCGTGTTTTGGTAAATCTGACAGACTTACAGAGACCTCTCTACAGAGGGCATTTACTAAGTTTGAAAAAGTACATATCTATATGAAGCTTTCAGACTTAATAAAGAGCTACACACTTCTCATTAAACAAATTGATTCTGAATGCACACCCAGCTGGGTTTCTATGTTCCCATATGTAAACCAAAAATCTGAAGCCAGGGAAACCTTTATGCTTCTTTTCTGTCTGTAAATCTTTGTGTTTGGCTATGAATTGTTTATACCACATCTGTCCTGTCATTAAAAAGGGCTATTACCTGCTGGAGCAGGCGGTTGCTCTGCAAAAGGATCATGCTGGAATGGGTCGCCTATGCAGAAAAGAAAAAACTATTTGTTTTATCTACTATTTAACAAGATGATAAAAGTTTGTGAAAATAATTTACTCAACAACTGGTCTTCAAGGTCTTAAACAAGCACTTGTCACTTACTGCCTTTGAAGGGGTCTGCTCCCTTAAATGGATCAGATTTGAAAGGATCTTCTGTCTGGAATGGGTCTGTATGCAATTCTTGTGTATTATTGGTAAACATCAAGGCTTTATTCTTAAATGGATCATCCTAAAAATTAAGAGGAGAAACGTAACAGCAGCTTGTCATGATAAAAATGCCCAGTTACCCATGTAGCAGAAATTGTATGCTATCTTGGTTCCTCTTTAACAATCTTTAAAATTACTTCCTAAAGAGCTTTCTGAATATGTGACTTCTAAGTAGAAGCAGTTACACAGAAGGAAACATGTACCCCAAGGCTACACTGAACACCAAAAGATAACAGTACATGCAGCAATTAAATGTTAAACTGTTGCCCATATTAATCTATTCAACTCTCAAATACTCAAATAACAAAAGCAAATCAACCCCAAACACCACACTATAAAAAATTTCTTTCCCGCTCCCCATTACAGCTCAGCTTCAGGTAAGACACTCATTTAAATCGAAAGGATACATAAATAATCTGTGGACTACAAATACAACAAATTACTACTGAGTAGTCAAATAATAGATTTCTTCTTGTTAACTCATCTTTGAGCTTAAAGCTCCAAATACTGCTTTCCCATGATAAAGTACTTCATGCAGGAAGAGTCACCCCAACATTTTGATGACAAGGTGTCTCTTAGCAGAGGCCAAATCTACGTTTGTCAAGTTGCAGAAAATACCCTGCAGGAACAAGCAGCAAACTGAAGTTATGAAACCTCCTCATGACATTCATTTGCATGCTAGCCCAGGCCTGGGGCTGGTTGGGAGGTCTCTGATGAAACCCCAAGTACCGACAAGCAACTGCACAGCAGAATTCCAGGGACAATGAGAGTCATTTCATCCCAATGTAAGGAATATCCAGAAATAACTACCCACTTACACTGCCCCCAACTCCAGAAAGAGACAGAATTTCTTTCATCCCTTTATAAGATGCAAAGGAAATCATCCTAATTAATACTTCTCAGAACAGGGGGAGGGAGGAGACGAGGAAGAGGAAGGAAGAATTGAGAAACAGGAAAGTGGCACAATGGTTTAAAAAAATTGTTATGAACAAGACTGGTATTTTGTGCCAGTAAGTGGCTCCTAGATTTTGCAAGTAAGTGAAACATCTGGAAGTTTTCACTGGAAATCAAATATATTTATGCAAGCCATGCAAGCACAGAAACTAAGCACTGAAGTGTTTTAAGACCTTTAAGTACATGTTTCTCAATGTACTGTTCTTTTTTACCTACACTGTTTTTCTTCCGAGCAGTTTATTTTTACAGAGAAAGTGTAAAGTACAGCATAAAAGCAGCAATCCCTGGTAAATATTTACCAACACATTATACGTTTAACTTCATACTAAAATCATAGCAAATACTGTGTTTACAAGGGTAAACATGTTTCCATAATGAGGAAAGATAGATATAGATGTGCAAGCAGAACCAAGCAAGCACAAAACTTTTATCTTGTCTTATTTAAGACAAGAAATAGGCTTAAAAAACCAAAAGAAAGTTCTTGTAATTTAGAGGATTATTTAACACCCAAATCAACATTAGATATCCAAAAGAAACTGACTCCAAAAATGCTTAAGAACTTGAAAGATTTTATGATTTGGGAAAAAAATGCTGATTAAATAAAAACACAACAAATGAGAAAGATAATGCTGCAATTATTTATGCAAAAGAGAAACACCCTTTCGGAAAGGGAACATGAAATATATAATAAATGTAGCTCACTGTAAAGCAGAAATTTGTAGAGCTTCTTTTGGAAATAAGAAGGAAATACATGATAAAGGGAAATCTACAGCAAGAGAAGGTTTCACCTTGGTAAACTGGACAACATGCAAGAAAAAACCAAACACCTGAACTGGAAATAAAGCTCCACCTCTGTCCCGAGACTGAACATGTGACAGATTATAAATCCACAAGACCGTGGCACCAAATATCAACTGAAAAATACTTCAGATTAGGTGCAAGTCAGAAGCTTAATTAGTGTAAAATATACTAAACAACAGTATTTTTTTTACCATAGCTCCATAATTGCTTCTTTCTGTCTGCCCAAGGCCATCACTCATGTCTGCTAAATTTGTCAGACTTCCACCATGAATCCCATTGAGAGCTTCATTGTATTCTTCAATGCTCTTATTCACTTCCTGATGGCTCTCTTGCAGCTGAGAGAGTTTACTTCTTGCCTGAGAAGGAAAAATGCTTGAGTGTGTTATACACTCAACACCATCATTCTTACAGTCTCCTTAAACACTGGTGCCTGACAGTTGCATTTTACCCCCACCAGAATTGAATGCTTCCTGACTCAAACCAGGAATTAACCTACTAAACACCACTCAAAAAGGCTGATTTCATGAACCTGGACTTTTTCCTCCACTGAAAAATAGTTTTTCAACTCAGCATTTCAAGAAGCAAAAAACTGTATAAAGTACAGTGAATACCTGGTTTATTTCCTCCTGGGTTGATTTTAAAGATTTGATTATTGTTTCAAGCTGCACTTTTCCAGCCTGGATACTCTGCTCTAGCTGAGTCTCTTCTTGCTGGAGACGATTCAGCTCTGCTTTTGCTCTGTTAAGGTCATCTTCCTGTAACTTTAAATCTGATTCCTGAGACTGAATCTGCATTTTCAGTGATGAAATCTGAAACATCGCAGTAGAAAAATCATAGTGAAATTTGGAATAAATGGGACTTATTAAATTGTGAATTTATAATAAGTAATAGAAAGTGATAAAGCAACCTATCAACTAGTAAGGAAAATATCTAGAACTTAATATGAAGAAATGCATGCTGCTTTCTGCTGTTACACAGAATCCTTGATAAAAGCACATTCAATAATACCAATAAATACTGTTTTAAATCAGAGAAATACCCCACTACATATAAAGGCAACCAAAAGCTGCTTCCTAGATGCTCACCTTCAGAACTTGGTTCCATTGAAACATTTATCAAGTAGCTTAAGGTTGATTTTTAACTCTGTTAGGAGTTAAAATTACAGAGTTGCTTATAACCTTCCTTAGACGCTTTCTTATGTGACTTCTTTACGCAATAAGGTTCTACCTTAAGGGAATATCTTATTTTCCCTGGCAATTGCATCCACCTGAAAACTCAATCCTGATGACACTGAGAGTGATCAAAATCAGCACCACTGCCATGGACTGTCTCATGGGTTAGGACTACTGATTTTCAATTGCCCTATTAAGCGGAGTAAGTGTTTTGTATATTGTCAGAACAACAATTCCTGCAGTAAGGGACCCCTGGAGATCACCAGGTTCAACCTTTCATTTATGACCATTATGGAAGGTATTAAGGATAGCAAAATCCTTTCTTGAACCTCTGTATTTGTGTGAAAATTGCTATTCATGGTAAAAAGAAAGCAAGCAAGCTTATTCATGAAATAAGCAGAACTTCCCTCAACAGAACACATACTACTTGTGAGCAGGTCCAGAATGAACATACACTTACCACCTGTGTTTCCTCCTGACATTTCTGTCTTACATCATTCAGCATATCTTTCAGTTTGGCTTTCTGCTGGTCCATCTCATCCAGGCGGTCTTGGGCATCTTGTTTTTGAGCCTCCAGCTCCTGCAAGTTACTTGTTTCCCTATCTAAATCATTTTGCAGTTCCTGAAGAAAATTCCACAACTTGTAACTCACATTTAGCTGCTGTCTTAAGGAAGGATCAGTCACAGACAAAGAACTTAGCAAAATTCAGCATATTTTCTACATCATATAGGCTACACCCTGCATTGGCCTCTTCTGTTTCTGCAGGAACTTGGGTAAGACATCAGGAAATAAATAAATCACTGCTCACAAGAAGGAAGACACAGAGCACATGGTATTGAGTTATCCTAATTATCGAAACCCATACTCTCCAAACAACGATTTCCTATATTAGTGTTAGCTAAACACTAACAAAAAAGACATTTCAAACTGTTCACATATACTATGCTTATATTAGCCAGCATCAGATGAAAACATTTCTGATGGAAAGCAGTAAAATAAATTTTTTTCTGCAGTTAGAGGAAAAGAAAGAAAGAAAGAAAGAATGACAGAAGGACAGAAAAAATGCTAAATTGCCCTATATTACTTAGATTAACATGAAAACTACTGATGATAATCAGAGTTTTTACCTGAACTTCACTGGTTTTCTGTCTGATTGATTCTTCCTTTTCCCTAATGTCCTGCTCCAGAGAATATTTTTCCCTGTCAGATAAACAAGGACATGTATTTGCGATCAGTTAAATAATACAACACACATGCAAAAATCAATTAAATATTATTCTGGAAACACCATGCAGACAAAAATGCCAGCCCATATTCTCATGTATTCTTTAAAGGAGGAAAGGTGCATGTGTATCAATGATTCTCTGAAAAATACCATCTGTGCCCATCATCAATCTTCTGAAGTCACCTGATAGATCTGTAAGGTATCACTAGGAAATTCATCACCAATTACAGCAACAAATAATGACAAAATGACTAAAAGAAAATAAAAGTAACTGCCACACCAGTACTATAGACTTATTTTGTTATTCTACAACAAGATCTTAACAGTCCACAACTATTACCTCTGCAGCTGTGCAATTTCTTGACTAATATCATCCAGTTCCTTCACCCCTGTAAATTCTCCTGATCCAACAGAACTTGCACTATCCTGTTAAGAATGAAACAGTCTATTAAAATGTCAAGTTGTAACAGAAGCTCTTTCTTTAACAAAGGCTGAAGAAAGAGGTGGGATACAAAATCCTCTTTATTTGCATTTGCAAAATTCTATGATAGACATCAAATTACTCTGTAACAAGCAAGGAACATGCCACACAGTCCCACCTGTGAGACAGGAGAATTTTTAATATGCCTGTTTAACAGACAGGACAGTTGAGCACACAACAATGAAAGGATAGGCATAGTGCCAACAAGGAAATTGCGGACTATGGTAGAATTAAAAATCAAAACCAAAAATTCAGTTCTGCTATAGTCAATAGTAAAGTTTACAGGGGACCTAATGAAATCAGATTGGAATTCCAGTCTTCCAGTGCCCTACCACAAATTAATGGCAATTTCTGCAGTTATACCCCATTTCCTGCAGGTTGTTTCTACATTCATTCAAGTGTAGATCAGCAAAGATACAGATGGCATCCCCTGCCTTCTAGATAAGACAATCACTATCAGGACTTAAGAAAGGATGTCAGCATTAGGTACAAAATTGGTTGTTACTATAAAAAGGATTGCTCTTTAAAAAAAACCAAACAAAACAACACTGCAACTGAGCAAAAACTGCAGCACTGAACTCAGTGCTAGTATGACAAACCAGGAGACCTACAATTTTGATATATAGAGCATTTTAAACAGAAGAATGCAGAGTCTGCTTGCTTCACTCACTTTGAGACTGCTGTGATAACCACAGAAAACTTGGCTTTATTAAATATTAAGAAAACAAATAAGAACTCAACCAACAGGCCAAGACCGGCAGAGTAAGATGCAACGTTTTTGTAGAAACAATAGGTGAATACACAGTTTAAATAATTTAATTAAGTCCTCACTTTTGGGGGATCATTTTTTGGTAACATGCCATTAAGTAATCACAAGTAACAGCAACAATATAGACTAATTCTTCAAGGCAGAAAATCAAAAATCACTTTTATACGGTCAGGTCAGATACAGATTTTCTGGGAGACCTGTTCTAAATGCTGGATAGGATCACAGCCAGGTGTCACCCAATGTGACTAAGAAAAGAAGTTAAAATGAGTTGCTGCACTGGTTAGGATATGAGTTGCTTAACTGAGCTCACAGTAGCGCACAGTTTATCTTATGCTCAGCTAAACACATATTACATGGGAAAAAAAATTGCAATTAACTGAAAGTAGCAGGAAGGTTAAATCGCTCACACCAAGATGTATGTACTGCTCACAGCGGCAGGGAACTAGTCCAGAAATAATTTCAACAGCACTGCACTGCCTGTCCCAGGAACTTCCTGCCAGATCAATACATCTCCAGTTGCTGAAGGAAGGAACATCACCAGGTTGGCAGCCAGTGCTGGGCACTTCACATTGCTGTGACATTATCACCTCGCCAAGAGCAGTCAGCACAGAACTCAAGAGCAGAGACAGGCAAAGGTGTAGAACTAAAAACTCTTTTGAAGTTACAAAAAGCATACATTAGAAATGTGCATTCCTTTGGACACTGCAATTACTCACACGTCGCATTTCTGTTAGTGCTGAGATCTCAGTTCCTACAGGGGTCAAGTAACCTGATAGAGTCTATAGGAAAAGGATATAGGAAAAACCTTAGGAGGACCGTAGCAACAGCAATAATTCAAATATATTTAGAGTTCCAAAGGTTTTCGGTTAGGGAAAGCAAATAAAAGTAAAGAAAAACACAACATAATTTATAGAAAAGGTGAATGTAGTGACATGACAGAAGTATTTCTTCAATTCAGTTTCAAAAATGCACTGACATGCTATTGAGGAAAGGAACAAAGCAGGGTCACATGCTTCAGTAGAGTGGTATTAGCAGTGATGGATACAGGACTGTCCTGGATACATCACTGCCATGCTACAAAGGCTGAACCCCAGAAACTAGGAAGCCATGACCCCTCATTTAGCTATTAAAAGAGGTTATGTTTCCATGGGAGGAATTTGGTACTGATCACTGCCAGAGACAGGTTGCTCAACCAGCTTTTAATATTTGCTGTTACAAGTTCCCTGACTCAACTTTCTGTATGACAAAGGATTATGTTTTATGCTAGATTTTTTTCCAGCATTATTACTCCTTGGTTTATGGAGTATTTTACTGCATTTTTCTTTACTTACTTCTTGGTTGTCAAAAAATTAGCTATATTTTCAAATGTTAAAATGAATTTTGTAAGAAGAGATAAAAAGAAATATTGGCAATTCTTTCACGTAATATTAAAAAAAAACCATACAAAATTCATCCTCAAAGGCCGTAACGTTAAAAGCACATAAGTTCAATATTATCAACAACAAATTGCTGACTTACATGGATGGGTGTGTTCCTGTCTGTGGGAGGGATCATATCTGGAGGTAACACTTGTGGAGGATCAATCCCTTTGCTGACCTTCTGCTGAATGAGATACATGGCGAGTGCAAACTGGTCTTTGCTGAGTTTTCCCATCTGTCTTGTGTCTGCCAAAGCCCTGATAAAAAATAGATCATACTTACAAACAAGAAAATCTTATCAGGTTCTACCAAAAAGACTGAAATACATATACACATGTAACTTCTTTTTGGTTCATCCTCATCAGAGCTTACTTATACTAGTTAGATTTCCATTAATAGTGCAGTATTTTATTACACATATTTAACTGAACACAGTAGCGTTAGTCTGAGAAAATATTTTGACCACTAGGGTTTCAAAAGACAATCACAATACACAGGCTTATCTATTGCCTCCCCTCCCAGAAAAGCAAAGGGAGTATTTATTTCTCCCTTAATTTTCCACACAGCCCACATACTGCAGTAAGTGGACAAGTAAAAGAAGTTGGGGATTTTTGTTTCTGGCATTTTTTAATGTTAGGATCACATTCTGAATCCCCACATGAGCCAGTTACAAAAACACAGACAGTATGGAATTCTTACCATATATGTGCTAGAAGATTCTGAGACAGACCTGAATGCATAAAAATGTCCTTTACTTCTTGGCCACTCACAAACCCATCCATGTCTGTGTCTGTTTTTAAGAAAATTTCATCATATCGCACTTTTTCGGACATTGGTACCACCCAATTCACAGCTGACTGCAAAACAAAATTTGGTATTTCAAAAGAACAGAAACAGTCTTTATGAACACACTGAGTATATATGACATTATCCAGAGCTGGATGCACTGAACATCTTGCATATCCCAGTCTGACTAGTAAAACATGCAGTGCATGTTTATCTGAATAAAAATACTGATAAACAGCTATTCATCAGTTGAAAAGCATTAATTCTTTGGAAATACAGACCAAACTAGGCATATAAAGTCCTCATGCTAATAGCAGGAGACTTAGAATCAGACTAATGATTTCTTTGGTATTAAAGCAGATACATGAAACCTTTCTATGGTTTCACTTCCTTCATCAAGTGAAAATTTCCCCCAAGATTTTCTACCTCGTGGTTACTAATGAAAATTCACCTGATGCTCTTCCAAGTCTTACCATTCTCATTTCACCTTCCCCACCCAAATCACCCCAACACAAGTGCTCACATGAAGCAGAAATCAAAAAGTAGATTTATTTTTCCTACGGCTTACAAATATACAAAACTAAAAAAAAAAGAAAGAAAGATGTGTACCTGTGTTTGTTTGATGTGCTTGGGAGACAAGCTCCCTGGGCTGTTCAGACTGTTGTCACTGTCATGGGACGGTGTGGAACGGAGGCTGTCTTTTAGTGGAGGACTTGCAGGGAGAACAGGAACTGCACCAGGAAAGACCGGTGTCTTCTTTCTTTTAGAAGGTGGTACGAGAGAAGGGGGCAATCGTGAAGGAACTGACTCTTTCTCAAGAGCTCTATAAACCAAATGCATTGCCTGCAAAGGTAAAAAGGTCAGATACACAATTTACGATTATTAGAAAAAGCAACAAGATCTTCCTGCGTCAGTCATTTACATATTAGTAAAACAAGACAGCAGGACTAGAGACCAGAGCAACCAGAGAAACCAGAGCAATTAATTTTGAATGTAATTTCAACAAACTTAATCTTGACACAGACAAGAGTCAGTAGAGGGGTTTGAGGAAGGTCATTTAATAGCTCCACGTGAAAAATTTAGATTAGAATAGTCAATTGTTGCAGAGAAAGCTGCAAAGCTCTTGAGAAAGAAATGAGCTATTTGCTTTGACAGACAGACTAGGCAGCGAATTGAGAATCTAAAGCAACCTACCACAGCAAATTCATCCTTGTCCAGGTGACCATCTTTATCAATATCACTTAGATCCCAGACCTACAGCAATTAAGATTAAAAAAGGATTTACAGACCAAGTTACATTTTATGTATTCATCATATTAACATGCCCTCTAAAGGCTCCTCGTAGATTTTGGTTATGATCATATTAGTTATATTACCTAACTAAGCACTCTCTGATGAAACAGATTGGATTAGAGTTTTCTGGCCACATGAATCAACACTGGCTCTAACAAATTCCGGCTGCAACACAGGCAGGTTTTTCATCTTTCTATCATGCAATTACAGAGCCATCAAGCTGAGTAAAAACATTCAGAGGTAGCTTTCAGAACTGCCCAGAGGGTGTGGGCTAGCAGATTATTCAAATTCCGCACAAGAAAGTTCAATAGAAAAGTCAATACATCTCTAATTCCTATTTCATTCCTAGATGATTAGGGTTTTCTACTAAAAGCTAAAACTATGCACAGCTCCCTCTGGCCCCCTGAATTTCCTGTTGGAGAGAATTTAAGCATTTATCAACTGTAGTTCATTATTAGGTTAGGCACAGTCAATGAAACTCACAGGAAATTTAGAGAGATACAAAATTTTGTGAACTCCAACACAGTACTGTTTATTCATCACTATGACCTGGAGACAGTAGAGTGCACAAAAAGCCAAGGCTTGAGGTTCAATTGTGAGAACTCTGCTTTATCACTGGACCCTTGATAAATTTAAGCTCCTTGATTAGCCCTTTGTCCATTTCCTCAGTGCCTTATCTTGTCCACACATTTTTCTGGAAGAGGCAAAAGCTTCCTGAATTTCTATTGTGACAATAACAACATAAAATCCAAAGCCTTTCAAAATGTCACGATACTCAAGAATCAAAACAAATCAAACTTAGATTTTTGTAGATAATACAGAGCAAGAGGCACTTCTTCCTGAAGAGATAAAAGTATGTAACTTCAAGAGCAAATAGAGCTCTTACACAGAAAGCACTCGTTCTCAGAAATACCAATATGCAAAGCATTAAAGAACGTGTTTTTAATGGAGGCAGAAAAATACTTTATGGTCTGCTTCCCTTGCAAATACACAATGCATACACTAAACTCAGACCTTGAAAGTATTCGTAAATACACATGAAAGAAATGGATTTAATGGTATGTCTAATAACTCATATTTGTAAAAATGAGAAGACAGCAGAATCTGATGTTATGTTATCAGCTATTACGGTTCAGGCAAGCTTTTTCTTGTTTTTAAACAATCAATATCAAATTTCCAGCTCTTAAATGAATGGAGAGATAATGAAGCAAATCTACTCTAGGGCCAAAATTACTACTCTTACTCTTATTTCTAAGGGGAAGACTTCAGAGTCTTAACATTCCTGCTTTATAGCGTGCACACAATGCAAAATCACAGCCAAAGCCTAATCTCTGTTGATAAATTACATTTTTAACGTTGCAACTACGAGGAGCTAAATAGAGACTAGCTGAATCTAAACAACTTACTTACCCTTCCGAGGATATCAAGAGGTAGCTTTGAATTCATCAGTACTGGTTTTACTTTGTCTCCTGAAAGTAAACCATTTACTGGCAAAAGGCTTTCAAAAATACCATCAAACTTTGCTTTTTCTTCCACCTAGTTGGTAAGAAATAGTCTGAATAAGTAAAAAAGTGCGTCTGTGTGAGTAATGAAAATGAGATCTTGAAAGAAACTAAGACTGGTCAGTAATGCATTCATCCTACATTTCCAAACTTTCTTGCAAGTGCCTCTGTACTGTACTTAAATGCAAACCCACAGAGAAAGCTTTGAAATTAGGCTCCTAAATCTAAGGTTATGATAGCCAAGAGATTTTACCATGCAGCAGACAAGTGCTTCTGTTTTTAAGAAACTTTGATAAACTCTATAGAACTAAAACTTATTCTTCCCACTTTAAAGTACATATAACTACAAGTTTTTTATTAAATTTCTACCTTTTGGAAACGTTTGCTGTTAAAAGTTACCTAAATATAAATACCTCACATATGCACTAACAGTTATTTTTTCCAAATTATATATATTGCCTGTATCACTGAATACTAATTAGAAAACAGGAACTTAAGCTTTAAATTAATAGTTCAGATTGGATGCGGTGAAATATTTTGCTGTTCCCAGTGGGGTTCCTCTACACAAATAAAGTGCCTAATTGTAGGATTCTGGAAGAAATCCAGGGAGAAGATTAAAGTTAATTGTCTTAAAAACATCACACCAGTGGTTGCCAAAGGGTTGTTTATAAAACTACAGCTTGGTGTTCTCTATCGTGCACAGGTTTGCACAGAAAGGGAGAACTTCTGAAATAAGAAATACATTTGATACAAAATTCTCTCACTGGGAAAGCTAGACACAAGAAAACTATTTACTTCTAAAAAATTGATGGAATGTTTTCTTTTTTACACTTACCCTAACAGCCCAGTGAGTCTCTGTTGAGGGTGGTGTGATCAGCAAAGGACTGCTAGTGTCATGCTAAAAGTTAGAAAAATTTTTATTTTTATATATACACATTTTTATATAGATAAAATACATACACACACTTCTGTCTCTAATCCTTACTAACTGCATTAAGTTCTAGATGGTTACAGACATGAAGCTTAACTACATTGAGGAAAATAGGCTGCACATGTACCTAAATAAAAGTCACACTCATTTTATAGCATTACAGTACTGGGGCAAGGACATTCAGTAGATGCATTCGGCACCCAAACACAGAAGCAACACAAGCCAAAGAGGTTCTATAGCAGCTACTGCAGGGCAAAGCTGCACCAGTGCTTTTTACTACTCATTCCTGTTGACCCAGCCCCAAAAGGGCCCTTTTTCTATTCTTATCTTTTCATAAATTCAGAGTTTAGCCACATCAGTTTCCTGACCGAACTGACCAGACTTAAACTCACTATGGTATTATAGTCCAGGAAGGGGCCAGTTTCTTGTCATTCAGCATGACAAAACTGTGGCAGCCCTTGCTGCTGTGTCCTAAGGAACTGTTTGACAGCAGCCCGAAGCCCTAGAACTGTGATATTTATGAAACAGAAGATTATTCCAATGTTCCAACTGAAGCCTTAGTTCTTGTGTAACACATACCTGCATTTAAGTGGATATTACTTACAAATTTAGGAGGTGGCACAGTCAAATTCAGACTGCTCAGGTTTACATCGTGGCCATTCTGTGCACAGGCTACAAGGCGCAATGCAATATAGAAACCCTACAAACAATTGTGTTGTCTATTAAAGACCAGTTTAAATCACAAAAAAAAAAACCTGCTTAAAATTTTTAATAACACTGTACATGCTAAACTCAGTAAAAAGAAACTCCAGATGTACAATCCCATTATGACAACCACCCCTTTGATTTTAAGGATGAGTCAGGAAAAATTTTACAGTAACAGGAAACAAAGAGGAGAAAACTGGAAGTTAGCTTTTATGAAGAACTCTCTTCTAATTAAAATACAATTTTTCTTTAAAATTTATGATGTTTTATTTGTATCTACAAGTAACTTGCTATTTGAAATTCCAAGCCATATTTAGTAAAAATACTAATTTTTTCATGCACAAAAGCCTTCGAAAATCAAATTATACCTTCCATTTGTGACTCAATGACTGTGTATCTATATAGTACACACACTGATTATTTACAAAACAAAAGAGATACAGAAGATTAGAACCAAACTTTTCTGCAGCCTCTCTGAGCAATGCACTTGGATATGAGCAGTGCTGGGGAAAAAAACTCATCTTGTAAACAAAAACTCAACCCTGAAAAAGATAAAGATAACTACTAGCGGTACCAGGGCTTGATCAAAACAAGGCGAATCTGGGAAAGGTAATAGAGGAAATCTACATGAACATTTCCTTTACCTGTTTATCTAAGTATCCTTTCCCCTCTGGGTCAGCCAAATCCCATATCTGTGGAGATACAAAATAAAAGCCGCTGTGAATTTCAAAGAAAACGTAGCTCAACAGTTCCTACCGTATGTCTTCTTAAAGTGTGCCTTCAGCTGTCAAGTAATGACATAGAATGTTATTGACTTGTTAACAACAAATCATTACACAAAAGACAAATTTTCTTCGTACATTTTTCCTTTCACTTAAATGAAGCATACAGACAATTACTGCATCATCCAATTCCTTCAACTTACTTTTCCAAGGATGATATCAGAGAGACCAGATTTTTTAAGAAACAGAGCAGCTTCACTTGCCCCAACTCTTCCTGTGTATGTTGGATCTACCTGAAGGAGAAAAATTAACATTTAATTAAAACATGACTGTTGTGAAACAATGTCTCTTGCCTCTAGGTCAAAAGGAGTTACATAAACTGTATCACCACTGGAATTCACACAGTTTTAGCACTGCAACAGGGAAAAGAAAGAGAAGGAAATCTTGGGGAAGAAGCAGCTGCACTTCATTTTTACTTTTTTTTTTTAAGAACGTACCTGTTTGTAATATGTTTCATATATTGGATTCCCAGTAGGAAACTGAAACACAAGTAAGAAAACAGAATAAACAACAATCAGAACTGACAGGAAAAGAAACGTTTAGCACTTTGTTTATTACTTCTATTGAAAACCTAAAATATTGTGTTGATTTGCTGTGTTACAAACTGGACACCTGGAATTTAAGTGTGGATAACAGTGATCCACCAAGAAGACCACAGACTATTGTCATCTCTTAGAATTTCTTATTCATCAGTATTCCTACCTCTCCTAACACTTTTACTTAATGAGACTACATTAGGGAAAAGGTTTTGAAGAACAGGTTTGAATTATTTGCCAAAATAATTTCAGATCTCAGTATGAGAAGTACTGATAACAAAGGCTCAGTTTTCAACATAATGTTGACCTGACTAACTCCTGCACCATATACATCCTTATAGAATATTTTCAACAGACACACACACAGAGCCCTGTGCCTGTGTTAACACATTTTCAGGACTAGGACCTTAAACTGAAACAGAGTAAACAAAACAAAACAAACAAAAATCCCAAACCAAAACATATATATATATATATATAAAATGAATGGCAAATTAACTCTCATAATTCTCTGACAACGCTTCTGGATAATTGTATCTTGGTGTAATCACCGCACTACGCGAAAGCTGCGGACCCAAGGGAAGCTCTGCCTTTTCAGTGTACTAAACAAGCAGATCCCGATCCCTCTTGATGACATTCCAAGCACATGGGAACTGGAATGCCAAAAGATGCTGAAGCTCCAAAAGCTATCATCTCACTCGCCTCCTACAGTTGCCACGTGAGTTCTAGCCCTGTGTAGGTTATCACTCCACACTGTTCTCCTCAGCCTTGATGCCAACAGCAAAACCAATCCAATCAAAAACAGGTCAGTCCTTACACCACTCAGAGGCCTTAAAAAGAAAACAAAACAACTCAATGAAGAGTTGAATGAGTCAGACGAAGAGATGTCACAAAACCTGCTTGGGACAACCACTCTCCACCTGTAGGACAGCAGTCCTGAAAAGGAGTATTTCACACTGAGTCCCATCCCTACTATAGCCCCTCCCAAATGTCACCTTCTTCCTTGTCATCCTCATGGATTTCCAGATGTTCTGCCTACTCTGAGAGGAAGGAAGGAACGAACATGATGAAAGAAAAGACCAATCAAGAACATGAAAATTTCATTTTACGCCAAGAGAACCTTCTTGTGAGTTTACAATAAACACACTAAATCTTCATTTAAGGAGCTATCCGTAATAACTAAGTTCTCTGAACTGAGCACAAGCAAATACTGACTCTCTAAAGATTGCAGGTCTATTTGAACAGTAAAATCCTGCATTTTCAGAACAATTTCGTAAGTCTTAAAGGTACTTCACTTATACCCATCAACAAAATAAGTTACCGCATTTTCTAACATCAGCACCCTCTGTAAGCTCTCACGCTTCCTGATGGCGGACAGGATTTCAGAAGGATGCTTCAAATGTAATTTATATATTTGACTATTCTTTGTGCTGGCATGTAAACGATCAGCACATACGAGCATTGTGTTCCTGTCCAAGCAGGAAACACATAATTCAGAAAAAAGGTAGAAGTAGGAAATAGCCTGTTTTGCTCTGAATGAAACCCAGCATGTTTTCAGCCAACTATCAACAAACTATGCACCTCTTGTTTATCAGAAAGCTCAGACAAGAGAGTCAACCACCAACTACAAGCTCCTCTAACTGATGCAGTGAGTGACCTAGAGCATGCAGAGACTGGTTTCGTACCAAGATACAGAGCAAACCGCTCCAGCAGCGGGACTGAACGATCTCATCCCATCACCAGACATTCCTGTCATCCTCATTTGATATCACCAGCCAATACGTGCAGCTGCCTTACCTGGCAGAGGCAGCAGGAATCTAGGTTGATGTGCTTCAATGCTATGAAATTTCATATACAGCACATTATTCACCCAAGTGCTGCTGGAAAGCACTTCAGGATCAATTCTCTACTTTCAGAATTTTACAAAGATTCAGTCTCTCTGACTGATCTACCTAAATGAACTACACCTCTGTAATGAAGTAGACCAGACAAAATGGGTTCAATTGATAAAAATAGCACAGTTCTCTATCTACCTATCACCTCATGTGGTAACATCATCATCGTTCAAGAGGATTCTGTAATTTGGTGACATCTGCTGATGAAGGACCAACCCAAGATTGTCAATGCCAGTGGAGACAAAAATTTTGAACAGTGTACAGTTGATGATGTCAAAGAATAACCTGTTAGAGAGGTTCCGTTTGACTAACAGTTTATCCATCCCGTGGTTTCTATGCCTGCTCTATACTCCCCAAAACATCACCTCTGACCAATGCTTTAGACCATCTTCCAAACAAATCCTTTGGAGCCCTAGTGCCTTGTTGTTTAATCTCCCAGATGATTTCCTGTTCAGAAGTTCAAGCCTTGTGCCTGCACACCCACAGCAGATCCGTATACTGTGTTTGTGGTACGCAGTGCACACACACGCATACTGCTCCAAGTCCCTAAGTGCAGGTCTGGGAAAAAGGTCGGAGTAAGCGCCAGCCACCAGAACAATTCTTACAGCCAGTTCTCCTTCCTGAGGTCATCTCGGGGTCACAAAGAGCTCTGGATCACATCAGCTATTTTAAATAGAATTATTATTATAGCAAATGATTAATGATAAAAGATGATCAAATATTTTAAGCTGCTTGAATTACCCATGCTGTTTGCAGCTCTTAATATGTTGGTAACAATAGTCTTATTTTAAGTCTTTCTGAGTGGACATGCCACAACATTATAGCATATGCACCGTCTCCTATTCTGTCTGATTCCATTTCTGGCTTTTACTCTAATTAACACACATCTCCTTAATAATCACAAAACTGAGGCTATTAAAAGAGGAAGTTTATTACTTTAAAGGAAATTCTGTTTGCTGCCCCAATTACAGCTGGATTACTCTTGACAGCTCAATATAGGAAAACAAGTTTTAGAACTACAATGATTTCACTGAAATCGAAAAAGACTATAAAAATATGTTTAAAGAATATGATCTTTTGTTCCCCGAAACATAACATTTTCTATCAAGAGGAACGCCGTTGATGCCAGTCTCTTAAAGAGCAACAAGAATTTAAACAACAGAGAAACTTGATTTCTAAAGTAAATATTTTCTAATTATTTGATTTTTACCAATGTAGTACAGAAGTTTCACAGCTACAAACACCTTCACATCCAGAGTTTGACTTACATATTTCACACCACATTAACCACTTGAAAGTTTTTGATAAGTTTGTGAGCACACAGATGTTTTCGGATGTTTCTGAATATGTTCACTTAATCAAACCTATGTTAATGAGGACTCCTGTTACACAGAGGTTAAACAGCAGTACGTGTTCTTAGACACACAGCAAGTTATGTTATCCAATTCCATTGAGAGATAAACGTTTAGAGCATTGCAACTCAAAGATCATTATTAAAAGGAAATAAATATATTTAAATAACCTGAACTACTAACAGGAATCATTTGGAATGCCTGACTGGCCTAGGCACAGCGTACAAAATAGTTTCAATTTCAAGACATTAAGTGTAGTGGGGTGGTGCTGCTTTTGTTTTGCTTTAAAGCAAAGAAGTAAACTGACTCTCTTCACAGGGCTGTAGAAAATAATGAACAGCGATCACACTGCTCTAGGCTTGAATTATTTGGGTGAGAAATCAATCAAAAAACTTGGAAGAACAGAAATCAACTCAGGGTTCCCAAGCACCCAATCAGAGCTGGAAACAGCCTCTCCCAAGGGTAAGGGATATGTGCCCTGTGCTCTGTCCCCTGCCCTGAAGAAGCTCATCCTCCTCCTGACAGGCGAACACCTCCCGCTCAACCCTCAGCCCCTTCCAGTGTCCCCGCGCTACAGCCGCGCTCCTCACGCGTCGCCTCAACGCCCTACACAGTCACGACACCCTGTCACAACAGCTCAGCAGCTCCAGGCGACATCAACCCGCCGGTACGAACAGGAAAACGGGGTGACGTGCCGAGCACCAGCCCTTGCTTCGAACCCCTGGCCCACGGTAATCCCGACGGCAATCCCGACGGCTCGGGGTGGGGAAGCGCCAGAGACCCTCAGCCCCTCCCCAGGGACGCAGCTCCAGGGCCTCCATGAGGGGAGGGCGCCGGCGCAGCTTGTGGCTCTCCAGCAGCGCCCGCACCGGCCCCGGGGTACGGCGGGGGNCCCCGCCGCACCCTGACCCTCATTCCCCGCGGGCCCAGACCCTCCCAGCACGGCGCCTGTACTCAGCGCCAATCCCGGCCCCGCTGCACCCTGCTACGGTGCAGCCCCGCTGCCGCTCCCTGCGCCCGCCCGGCCGCCGGTGCGGAGGGCCGCGCGTCCCCACGCAGCCCGGTACCTGCTGGCTGAGGGGGATGAGCGCCGCCATCTTCCTCCCGCTGGGTCGGGCCGCGGCCGGGGCGGAGCGAGGGGCGGGAGGCGGTGGCACGGCCGGGCCGGGCGGGCCCGAGGAGGCGGTGGCGGCGGTTGGGGGTGCCCGAGACCCGCCGGCGAATGGCCTCGGGTTCATCGGGGCCCGGCAGGCGCTCCTCGACGGCAGTTCCCGCTGCCCGCAGCTCCCCCCAGTCACTGAATTGTTTAGAACGGAAGAGACCACTTAGATCATTGAGTCCAACCTTTGACCGACCACCACCTTGTCAACCACATCAGAGCACTGACTGCCCCGTCCTGTCGCTCCTTAAACACCTCCAGGAATGGGGACTTCACCACCCCCTCCGTGGGCAGTCACATAATCCCAAAACGAGCGAGGTTTGAATGGACCACAGCGGGCCGCCAGGTCCCAGGTCCCTGCTCCAGCCGGGCCATCCCAGATCACATGGCACAGGATTGTATCCACACCGTTCTGGAATATCTCCAGTGAGGGACGGCAATCTGTTCCAGTGTTCGGTCACTGCACAGTAAAGAAGTTCCTTCTCACATTCAGGTAGAACTTCTAGGGCCTCACAGAGCAGAGCCTGGTTCATGCTCCGACCCCTCCGTGCAGACTCTGGCAGGCAGGGTTGAGGCCCTCTCTCAGCGTCTCAAGGCTGAACAGACCCAGCTCCCTCTGCTTTTCCTCGGCAGAGAGACGCTCCAGTCCTTGATCAACTTAGTAACTCTAAACCCTGTTAAAGCAGCCTTCATCCATTGAAGGTCCTTCACCACCAATGAAGCCTCCTCTGGTCTTGGATCAATTTTTCGGCATCAAATACACCAAAGTTAGCAAGCCCCTGAGTGCAGAGTATAAATCTTGAGCAGCAGCCTGACCGAGGTTGGATCACTGTGATCACATAAAAGTTAAATCAACAGGAACCCGTTTAGGAAAAAAAGGTGCAGGGCAAAGCTCTTATTTCAGAGCTTTAAAAGTTCTTCACCCCAAACTGTCACTTAATTGTTTTACAGCTCTTGGACAAGCAGAAGCAGAAAAATTTTACCTCAGTCAGTCAACAGACTACAAAGTGGCACAGCTGGTGTCGGGGCTTCCAGAGATCCCCCCCACTTCCTTTCTCCTCACCACACTAAATTTGTAGCATTAGGTCTTGGGGGGAAAAAGGAAGTGCAGAAAAGCGGAAGGACTTGAGAAAGGATTGGATGAAGTGGCTAAAAAAGTTACAAGATGGAGGTACAAGACAGGTCAGACAAAAAATCAGGCACATCATTCATTGCTTTCAATTAATTTCCCTCATTGCATTAAAAAAAAAAAAAAAAAAAAAAAGACAACGTGCAGGCACTCTGTATGTCTATTTCAGAACTGTGAAAGTGAAAAAATCTCTCAGAATTAAAAATTTTAAACTTCATTTAAACTTATCAGATTTGTGGATGGATAGACTGCTGTTAGTCCCACACCATAACAGAGCTGGAATAGTCCAGCAGGAGATAAGGTGCATTGACTCAGTAATCTCAAAAATTCTGACAGATCCACAATGGCTACAGGAGTTAAGCAAAGCTTATCTCCTCCTTGGTTCCAAATATGTTGCAAAGCATTCCTTGCCCGTGTGACATGCTGAACATTTTATTGAAACATAAAAGTACAATATTCCCTTAATAAAAATTAGCATTAATTTTACATTTAATATTAAAGTATTAAAGTGTAAAACAGTTACAAAACCTCATGCTCTATTACAGGTGGTTTCAATATTGTATTGAAATATATATAATTGATAATATATTATCAACTATAGCAGTGTTAAGATACAGTTAATAAATAACCTCTAACTTTTTCTATAGCGAATTTAACTGTGACACACTATTATTTATAAAAATAACAGCAACTAGTCACAAAATCTAATGTTGCATCCAAAAAGCCTGTATTAAAACTACTCCATTGAAGCAGATTTCCACAAGCTCTTAACAAAACACCACTATCCTTACGTGACATAAGTGGAAAAAAGTGAACTTTCAAATTACAACTAAAACTCCTCCATCTCAATATCATTCCCCACTACTCTGTCCCTTCCAGAGTCTTCTTTGCTCTCTATTTTTTTTCTTAAACTATTGCTCCAAGTATTTTTCCTCCATAGTCCTTTCTCTCTCCTGCTATTCCTCAGCCTGCTTTATATGCATTTCCTGTCCAGGAACACGGGATTCCAGTTTCATTTTTATGCACCAATAGTTTCACAATCAGATTAGACAAGGAATTTTTAAAATGTGGAAATAAAGAATGAAACCACCCATGAGAATTTCATGTTCACTGCATTTCTCCCCATGTTCCATCTCCAAAGTCTTTTGCATAAACCTCAGCATCTGTTATCGAGAAATTTAAAAAATTGTACCAGCTTTCACTTTGGAAGGAAACCAGATGGGTTTTGTTATCAATTTTTATTTAGTAAGTCTGATCTGGCAATATAATCAAAATATATAATCGGAGTATATAGCTGTGTGTACCTCTCAGCCAGGGTTTTAGAGACATCAAGGCAAAGTTTTTAAGAACCTTAAACTCAAGTTTTAGCAACTGTCTTACAGCAGAATGATAACACTAGAAAAAAACTAACTCAGAAAAACAAAAAACTAGGAAAAATAAAAATTATCCATGGCATAAGTTCAATAACTATATAATTGTATTACAACTATATAATGATGTTGGATACCTAGTGCCAAATTTCACTGTGACACACGAACTACAAGTTTCACCCGAGTCCCTGGAAATGGCACACAAGTACAAAGACCAGGTAATAGCCTGTGTTGTTTCAGTGAGGGGTCTTAACGCAAATCCTGCTGAACAACTGGATTAATTCCCAGCTCGCTCCGATAATTAGCAAACCGCGGGTTTGTAAAAATCCCGAGTATTGACCCGGTGCATGCTGGGGCTTGCAGTCGGGGGCCCTGCCCGCGGCTGAACGCTCGCTGAGGCGCTCGCGCGGAGCCAATGAACGGGCGGGACACTGGGGAGCGGCGGGCTCCGGGGCACGGCTCGCTCCAGCCCGGCCCGGAGGAGCCTCCGCCGCCTCGGGGCGGGCGGGCCCGACGAGGTGTTCTGTGGCCCTGTTCCGCCCCATCTCATCCGTCCTGCCCCGTTCAGCTCTGTCTCATCCCGCCCCGGATGGCCGCGATCTCTTGGTCAGCCGCGGGCCGAGGTCAGGTGAGGCACCGGCTCCCTATCTCAGTCTGTACCTAGGCAGCCTCGGCCCGGGCCGGTGTTTGCGTCGTGTGTGGGGAGGGGTCTGTACAACCCCCTTCCTACAGCTCCCTGACAGAACTGAGTGCAGCCAGGCAGTGACCAGCTCTGCTCCCAGGGAACCAGCGACAGGAAGACAGGACAGTCTTAAGCTGTGCCAGGGGAGGTTTAGGTTGGACAGAAAGGGTGTCAGACATTGGAAGGGGCTGCCCGTGGAGTCATCATCCTTCGAGATGGTTAAGGAAAGACTGGATGTGGTACTCAGTGCTTTGGTTAGCAACGTGGGGATCAGTCACACGTTGGACTCGATGATGTCAGGTCTTTCCTAAGGTCAGTGACTCTTGACTCTTGGCAGGGCCACAGCCATGTACCCCGCAGGACCGGCACCCGTGGTGACCTCACAGTGATGGACACGGAGCTGGAAAATGCTGGAAGAGCTTCAGCCCACTGCAGCAGGTTCCTGAAGGTGTGCATAGGAAACGCTCGTGGGAGCCTACGGGGCCGGATGCCGGGAAGCGCCGTTTGGGCAGGGAGCAGCCGTGGAGCCCAGAGCACTCCGGGCAGCTCCTCCCACACGCGGTTAAGCTCAGTCCTGAATAAAGTGGCGCAACTGGAAACCAAGATCATGTGTCAAAAAAAGGAGCTAGAATTGCAGAACACTGTCTCGGGCCTGAAGCCTTTGGCTGAGGAGTGCCCCTCATCTGCTTCTGGGCATGAAGGTGGTACCAGGGGCAAGAAGTACTGGAAGAATTATGGTACTACCAGTGGAAATGGGACCCGCAGGGATGCCTGTTCTGAGGAAGAAGAAAGCATCCAAAGCCCTAAAAGGAATGCTATGGTTAAACAACAGCTTGATCTGGATAGTGATGAAGAGGAAATGAGAGAATTGATGGAGAGCTCTTTGGGGTTTTCCAGTGGAAATGGGAATCAGAAGGTTCTGGTAACTGATGCTCAGTGGGGTAGAAAGGTAAATACAAATTTGCTGGACTATGTAATTTTATTAATCCTTTTATATACAGTAATTTCATGATTATAAGCCACACCATTTTGACTAAAATTTTGGTCCAAACCCAAAGTGCGGCTTATATATGGACAAAGAATGAAAAGTTGCTGGCACCGGGAAGTGCGGCTTATACTCAGTGCGGCTTATGATCGTGAAATGACTGTAATTGTTTAATTGTTTTAATTGATTGATCTCTTTTTATTTAGATAACACCAGCAACTAAATTTTAAATTTGCATTTGTGACTTGCTCTTGATAGGATTCAGGTTCACACCTTAACATCTTAAAATAACTCTACCCACAGTGATTTGTTCTCCCTTACACAATGAAGTAACATAAATCTCTTTTTCATGTTCTTCAAAAAGAGCAAGACTCTAGTTCCATCAGGAAGGGCTCCTCCACCTCGTAAGGAAGTTTCACCAGCAAAGTTACCTAAAGCATCTTCTTTTCACAACAAAGACTCAGAGAAAAGTGTGTTTGGTAGAGTTAATTCACCAGCACCTTCACCCGCCAGCAGAAACCTGTCAGGACATACCATGAGATCTCGATTGCTGTTGTCTTCCATGAAAGACAACACTGTAAAGATTGCTCTGCCTAAAGCAGGCTACACCAAGCAAATCCAAGAATCCCTTGAGAGTGACGGAAGTGAAATAAAGTCGTTAGATGAATTATTTTCTAAAGGGGCTGATGCAGAAGATCCAACCAGCAGCAGCTTGAAATGTAAGTGTCCTAAAGTACTGTCTCAGTAGACTCAGTGTGAATTGTACTGATGATAAGCTGATAAATTCTCTTAATAAGCATGGGCAAATAGTCACTTTGAAAGGATTCACTGGTGAAATTTTACATAAAGCAAGGCCTGATCAATGTAATTATCTTGATCTGTTTCTTTTTTCTAGTGTATTAGGTTTGCATTTTTCTTAGCTTTTGACTTAATGGGTTCATATTGATGCTGCTGCCCTGGGTGACTTTATGTCAAAACAAATAGTTAATTTCGAGTAGTTTTCATGTATCAGTGGCACAGTATACTAATGGGTCAGAGTGAGAACAGCTGGAAATGAGGGGCAGCAAAAAAATCTTTTGAACTTCAGGAATGTCAGGAAAAGGAGGAAATTTTAGGAGTTTCTACGAAGTTACAATCAGTCATTGATTTCTATTACTTTTTAATGCTAAACTAAGAAGGTAGTAATAATTTTTCCCCCCCCCACTTTTCTCATTCATGGGAAAGTGTACTGTAATTTTAATGTAAATTCTCATGCATAATTGTCATTCGTTTGCAGGCTTCAGACCAAATGTTGTGAGCCTTGATGATTTGGCACCAGTTACTACCAGTAAGGCAGCAGAATTAAAGCAGAAAGTAAGTAGAAATCCCCAACTAGCACATATTCCCAGTCTGCCTTTGTTTGGTGGAGTGTGGAGGTTCTAAAAGAAATACCTTTACAGGGAAAAGACATCCAGTTTACTCAAGAATCAAACAAATGTGTGAAAAAAGATACATTGATGGTGGAAGAGGACCAGGCTGCTCTTAAAATGACCAGTGCAATAACCAGTGTGAGTGATTCTTCTGAAGAGGATGTTGAAAAATGTGTCTCTGAAGCTGACATCTCTGAACATTTAAGTGGAGTTTCTTCACATTTGCCTCCACTTAAACAGGATCATCTTAATGAGAGAACTCTTAATTCAGATTATTCTGAAGACTTTGAAAAATCTCTGCCTACAGCAGACGGGGAATCTGTAGAGGGACATGCTGAGAGCTGCACGTGTTCTGGAGCACAGCCGTCTTCAGCTTCATCCCTGTCGGTCACCGGCGGGCAGCACAGTGCGGGGCACCGTGTGACCCTCACAGAAGCCGCCGTTCAGACAGCAGAGCCTCCGTCCACCTACACCTGGGCAAAGGGTGAGTTCAGCAGTTACTGCCCTAATCAGGCAAGTTTTACACTTTTATATATGCCCAGTCAGCCTTGATAGACTTCTTCACTTCAGTGCCAGCTTCCCCTCACTGGTGCTAAATAAAAAAAATCTCTAAAGCCCAACACTTTAATATGCTGTCTACAGAAAAGACTGGGATTGAATATCATAATAACAAATGCTTTTTGGTTAAAAAATACCCCCCACAGGACCTGAGGGTGGATGAGCAGATGTTAGCAGCAGAGCTCACAATAGCACCAGTAGTCCTCTCAAATGAAATTCAATATTCTGACATCTTTACTATCATAAATAATAGTATTGCAGCATTACTAAAGCAATTGCCCATTCACAGAGTTCTTTTGCATTGTACTTCTCTCTTGGGAAAGCATTATGGGCCCAGGACAGGATCAGATACGAGCTGATATCCTGAGGGGTAGCTCCCCCCGCCTACATCTGTTTACTTAAAGGAAAAAGTGCTAAGAGCCACCATTCTTTGCCACACTCAAGGAGAAATTAGAAACTTGAGTGTCCTTGAAAACAGCAGTATTAAGTACAGAAGTCTTTATTTTTACTCTGCCTAGAGTTAGAAAAGATGCTTTCTGCAACAGTGTTGTGAGCCTGAGAGTAAAAAAAATGTGGAAGTTGGTTATCTATGTCAACATTTTTTTGGCTGACAGAAATCTTCTGGTAGGGCTGTACAGTGTGTTTTAGGGCAGCTGCTATCCCAAGAAACTGCTGAAGAACCAAGCAGTAAAACTAAATCTTTCCCCTCTCCTCACCCAGTAATTCTGATGCTATCCTATGCACAGCAAAGCCCTCTGCAGTGCTCACCCCGCCTGTTGGAACCAGGTACTTGGATCCAGTGCCAATTGCCAGTCACGTGATCAGCATGGATGCAGTAGAAGGTACCAAAACCACATTTCTTCTTTTTTTTTTTTTACTCTATTTTCTGCACTTAAGCTCAGCTTGGTTTGTTCAGCCTTTGCTGCTGGCTGTGCCTCACCCAGTACATCCTTTCCCTTTCTCGCAGCCCTGACCGCATACAGCCCCTCCGTTCTTGTTTTACATGCCATGTGCAAGCAGCACGTAATGCTGACCCAGCAGTTTGTCGAGAACATTCACCACCTTCACACGTCCCTCGTGGAGTCATTAGAGCGTGAGAAGTTCCACTACCATACCCTGGAAGAGGCTAAGGAGGTATTTATGACAAAACAGAGACTGAGCGTATCTTCCTTTCCAAACACTTGCGGTAGTTGCGGCAAACCCCGTTTATTTGCATATGCCTAATTAATGAGTTTAAAAGAAAAAAAAAGACTGAAGTTCTGCTAGAGGCCATAGTTTTTAAAGATTAAGACTTCTGCTGTAGCAGTTAGCTGTCCTCAAAAGAGCAGGGATCATTCAGATGCTTCAACAGAAGGATCACTTTCTGTTGCTAGTACAGAAATGTGCAGGGATTGTGACATGAAGATTAGTTGCTTTCTACTATTTAATAAATAATAATCTACATGATAAAGACATTAGATTTTTTTTTTTTTTGCAGTACATCAAGAAACACAAATCCCCACCTCTAACAATTGAGCAAGCGCTTGAAGAAATTCGGAGAGCCCAGGAAAAATAACTGCTTGGACAGTGACTGAGCTTTAAGTGACATTTATATTTACAGCTCTAAAGCTGAAATGAGAAACTTTTCAAGTTGCACAGAGAAAAGGTTCTAAACCATTTTGGAAGGATTAGTACAAACTGCTATGTTAGTATAAATTAGTCAGTACAAGTTGCTAATTATTATATGTAATTTACTTTTCTATAGCTGAATGTTTTATTCATGTACACAGTACAAAGATATGCCAGAACCTTCAGCCAGAGTATGTCAGAAAAAGAGACGTCAAGGTAACACTCCTGCCTAATGGGACCATGATAAGTCATCACAGTACACACATTTATTCAGTGAATTGTGAGACCTGTGATCGCGTCTGTGATCGAGGTGGAAGTGAAAGTCTGTACTACAGCCCCTGAGAAATATGACCACAGCAGGAAATTACATATCCTGACCTTAGTGTCATTATCCAAGCAGTGTTTCTATGTAATCAGCCTTGTCAGATTACAACAAACCCAAATGCATGCTTGAGTGTGTTGATTAAGATAAATTCAAAACAAAGAACACTTATAGTCAAGGTACAGGAATCCACTTACTCTGAAATCTCAGCTGCCTTTTTATTTAAAAAAAACCTGTTTATTGGAAGGCAAAACAACAACATTCACAAGTTGGTAACATACAGGTGTTGTATGCTGATTCACAGACAGGTACAGTTCCACAACTACAGTAGATCTAGAACAAACTGATATTCCACCATATTAACGTAATGGTTTTAAGAGGGTTTTTGCTCTACAAACTGGAAGAGGGAACTGCCACGCAGACCTGGGGAGTGGAAGTGCAGTATAAGGGCCTAACAGCTGGAGCTGGTGGTCTCTGGAAACAGTTACAAAAGATTTCTCTTTTCATGTAGATTACAGCAAGGTTCCAAGAACATCTCCTTGATAGAAACGTGTACAGCAGAGAAAATGGATTCTCTTCTATTGAACTAATTAGCTTTTATTAAAGGGTATGTACAAAAATATAAAAAAGCTCAAAGACTGTGTTCCATTACAAAGCATCACCCATCCCTCAGAGTGCTGGAAAAGCTACCAGAGAACTGACCCTTGTGTCCTGCCCGAGAGGCGGCTGCAGCAGCTGCTGGGCGGGGCCTGGAGGTGGGTGGAAGGTTCTAAAAGCTTGCACAGTGCTCAGAGGTCACCTGCACTGGAACTAGATGCTTCCATTCCCCATTTAGACATTAGGATACACTGCTCAGCATCAGTCTGACTTGATCCCAAGGCAGCACCCCTCCACTTCAAATAGAATTAACCTTTTGAGAGAAATAAACATACATTATGGAACTAGAGAACACACAACCACATCAGATAATGTCTGTATGCCACAGGAATGAATGAGGCACAGTCATGCACCAGGAACAGCTTGAATGGGGTTTAATTTTACTATAAAATGGGCAACTAATTAGAAAGTTTTGCAAGATAAATGGAAGTTTTTAAACTTGCTAGACATGTCATAGTAACAACTGGCCTTTTTAAAGCACTAATTGACAAGTGTTGAAGTACATGTCATAGCTTTCCATTCTTCGCCATAGTTTTAAAAGTAATTCATTTGTCACTTCCTCCAGATTTTATTTCGCATTTCTACAAGTTTAGTGTTTTACAGAAGATGCAAGACATCTTTCTTCAGAGAGTCTTATTCAAGTTGTGGAGGGTCTTGTGTTTCACGCTTCACTGAAACAATAGGGAAAAGAGTTCTTACACATTCCGCAGTTACCTAAACTATCTGAAATGTTTCATGGAAAGAGGGTTCTGTTAGTAAGGAATTTTTCCTTAAATGCTTTACTTGAACCCACTTGATTGCACAGATCTAGAGGCAGAAGTGACATTTCATTGAGCATGCCAGCTTTTTCCTTTTCGCTGTTGGCAAGTGTCGGTGTTCAACGTATCACAGACTCTCTGCAAAAATTCATCATTCAGGTAATTGTCTTCACCTCTTATAAATGTCTCCACTTTTTCTGAACCCTTCCCGCACTACAGGGAATTTATTATCAGTTCTGGCTTTGGCAGAACGTGGTACTAACGGTAGGAAACTCTGACAGTAAGTGTGATCTAACTTGATTCCAATCACAAGGACCTCCCTGCTGTGGCAGCTGTCCCTAGTGTGGCATAGCTCTCCCTCCACTAACTTTGCAAAAGATGCAGGTGCTCAGTATTGTAGCCAGAAAATGGCTTACACAGAACACACTCATCAAGTAACATTTCAGAAATTAGAACACAACACAATGCCTAAAAAGGAAGACTTGCCAGATTGTAATCAGAGCACATGTCCACTTACCTGTTGTTTTACCGTATCAGTTACACTAGAAAAAATTAAGAGTTACTGATATTTTGATTTGGGTTTACAAAAAGCACTCTCAACAGGTTTCTAAATTGGTGAGAAACATTCACTTACACTCATCCCTGGCCTTCATGCGTGCGATAAATGAGTAACTTTTATTTCTTCTGTAGTTTTCATAAGGGTCATCCAACGCAACTCCCACTCCTTTGTACTGATCCCATTTGTCTCGGATATCACCTCCTTTAATTGGATCCTGAATTCCTTGTTCCTTGGCTCCCAATCCACCAGATCCACTCCACCCTGCAGCAAAGACACAACACTGCAGTCCTTTCACTGTTTTTACTAGAATCATGAAGACAAACGTGGACATTTTGGAAAAAAACCAACAACAGCATCAGTGTGATAAAGCAGGATGGGGACAACCTGAAACAACACATGAGCTGTCCCATTTATGCATTAATATGCAGAGATTCTAGGAGCTGACAGCAGCAGTGTCCCTAAGAACTGTTTGGAGGATAAGAAGAAAGGCAGCGCAAGCCCAATCTGCCCGGTCAACCCTGCTGACCTGCACTGCAAGGAGATGAAATACCTTGGGTAGCGTCAGTTCTATCTGATGCCAAACTCACATCCCCGTCTTCTCTATCTTTCCCAGAAAGGCAAGTATCACTGTTCCATAAACTTAACATCTCTGAATACTCTTACGCTGACCTTGGAATGCCAAGGAATAATTCCTTATGAATGTGCATTAATTAATTATATCTAAGACTTTGGTGTCTAATTTTCTTTCCCTGGCTTCTGTAAGATTCTAGAACATCTTACCCATTTTCACTAGCATTTGATGACCTTTATTTTCTTCTCCAAGTCTTGATTCTGGTATAGGAGGCCCAGAACTGGAGCCCAAACCAGCAGAAGAACTAAGAAAATAAGAACAAATTTGGAACCAGTGATACTACTCTGACACAGAGCACAGTCAGTTCTATTCCATTAAGCATTAACATCCAACACAATTCCATCCACTCTGCTAAGCTACTCTTTATTAAAGCCGTTACATTATGCAGCTATTGAAGTGCCAGAAACCCATCACCTGCTTTCTCAGCGCAAGGGATATCAAACACTGTGTTCTTCCCAATGGAGCACTCCTGCTCCCAAGGAAGGCATAAACAGACTTCACAGTTGCACGCACTTTAGTTAAAATAAAAAGACACCACAATATAGGAATATTCTCTCTACAAGCACATATAGCAGATAAATTGTTTCTAAACCTGCTCTCCATCATCTTTTCTGCTCTTTGTTGAAATGCTGCTTATTATCCCCTGGTAATGAGGCAGCGTCCCTGCAGCCCTGTTCAAACAGCCCGGGTAAAAGAAGACAGGACCAAACCAAAGCTTACAGAGGAGTGGGGCTTCGAGAGCGGGAACGGCGCCGCCTTCCTGGGGAGTACGATTTGGACCGAGACCGTGACCGAGACCGTGATCGGCTGCGAGAGGAGCGGGACCTGCTCCGGCTTCTGAAAGGGAGAGCACACAAGTTACCAGAGCGGTGCTTGGATCAACATCGAGGGTTGGGTTTTCCCCAGTTCCCAAGGCTCAGTCCTGCTGTGCCCTACCTGGACTGTGAGCGAGAATAGGATCGCGATCGAGAGCAAGAGCGAGAGCGTGATCTCGAGTAGGAGCCAGATGATTTTGAAGATCGTGAATGAGACCGGGAAGATGAACGACCTCGGCTTTTAGACCGACTGCGAGACCGAGAAGGCCCACTGCACAGATGAGCAGAGAAACTCCAGTGAGATTCCATGGAGAAGCACCAGAAACACAAATCTACTCCCAATCAAATTCAAATTACACAGAAGCACTACTTTCTGCAGTGAAAATGAAAGCTTAAGTGTGAAAAACTGTTTCACAGAATCACAAAGTGGTCTGGGTTAGGAAGGGACCTTAGAGATCATTCAGTTCCAACCCCTGCCATTGAGCAGGGACACCTTCCTCACGGCCAGGTTGCTCCAAGCCCAGTTCAACGTGGCCTTGGGCACTTCCAGGGATGGGGCAGCCACAGCTGCTCTGGGCAACTTGTGCCAGTTCCATTTTTTGCAGATTAGACAGAAATTCCAACACATCAAAACTCAATTTTTCATCAGCATGTTGCTGAACAGACTTTCCCTCTGCATTTAGCCCAAGCACCCTCCAGATGAACAGCACACAGCAGAAGGTGGCACACAGGAACTCTCACCTATTTCTCTTCTCTTGACCCTTCCTCCGCCTTGCTCTCATTTTAGCTCTGAAGAATTCATACAGTCCATTCTGCTCCCATCCTTCACTGCAACAAATCAACCACACAGAACTCACACATGTATATTCCACTTCAGTGGCGACCTTAAGGATTTTCACCAGATTTCGAATAGAACAAAGGGTCTGGGCAAAACAGTCTCACAACTCTCAGTATAAGATGGAAGAGCAAGTGCAGTTGCAATACAACAAGAGCATTAGGAGAACCAAGACACAGACAAAAGAGAGGGAGGCACTTTGTGGTTTGAGACACCTTCTTAAGGCATTCTCCTTACCATTTTATTGGCTACACCTACTATTACCTGTTTCTAGGCCTGTCATGAGATGGTGGACTATAAAATGCCTCAACTGCAGCCAGGAGTCTCTCACTGGGGGGCATCGGAGGTGGAAGACGTATATCTTTAGGATCTAAAGGTTTATACTCATGATCTTCAAGCTGCCGGAAACAAAACAAATTACATTAATGTCATGGGGTGGCTACCTGAAGAGTTAAATACAGATTTAGCTGTGTAGAGATCTCAAATTTCAATACTAGATAAAAAATGATCTGGAAATAAGGATTTTGCAAATGACCCAATGCTTCCTCATGCTGTCACTATTGTGAGTTCTCAGAGAAAAGCCTGCACTGCACAGGTTGCAGTATTAAGTGGGTCACCAGGTAGATAAAATGCAGATCTCATCCACCTTTGTGCTAATATGTCTGGACGGAAGCCTGGCACAAACTGGTGTATGAGAATAACACAAAGAAACGGAAGAGGCTTATTTGTTCATCTCAAATACAGAATATATACATGTAAATATCCCTGAAGATGCTGATACAGGTATGTTTCCTGCTCTCTACCCTTCTTTGCATATAATAACATAGATACTGTAAAACATTGCCACGAGAATTCTGATTATGAAGAACTAGTACAGTGGCCCCATCAGACTTGTGAGGTCTCCCTGGCCATCTGGAAATCACCGGGGATTTCCATTTCCTACAAATAGGGGTCAGACTTCAAAGTATAAATTAGTCTTTCTGTGAGTTCAACCAGCTTCCTCTAGCACACAACACATGAAAATCATCTCAGTTTTCACTACCGAGTCCCCCCACTACTCCTGCTCTTACTAGCCTACACAGCTGGTTGCGGGATGGAAGGATTTGAAATCACACACATCCCATGTTGAACTGTCCCTAGTAACAACGACAGGTTTTGGATCTTTTTATCCCACCAGTCAGTCCAACAGCAAGCACTTACTTTGACAAGTGGAGCCATCAGTCCGGCAGGAAGATCAAAGTAGGGAACATTCGGCACCAGACTGGGATCATCGTGGTTCATGTGAGGGGGCCCTTGGCGCCGCATGTGAGGGGGCTGCCCGTTAAATCCATGCGGAGGAGGCCCAAAATCAGGGTGCTGCGGCCCTCCCCAGGGAGGATGCTCGCTGATTCCAGGGTGAGGCAATCTGTGACCAGGATGATGATGAGGAGGTCCAATTTCTGCAGAGTGGGAGGATTAAAATGTTTTATTTAGCTATCAAGAAAGGAAGGCATTCAGAGATGTACTTCAAATACTGCATTTATCCTAAAACTCAAGCTCGGCAGATCCAGCAAAGCACCAGAACTGAAGGACCAGAGGCTGGCTATAGGTCCACACTCACAAATACCCTGCAGTGCATATACCTCCCTGGCCACAGCAGCTACTCTCTAGACAACGGGACAGTTTGGCCCCAAGCCACTGCTTCCTTTGGAACGTACTGTGATCAAAAGGACCACTAGAAAGACACGCTCAAGAACAAAACGTTTCAGATGCAGCAGGGAAGCTACTGGTGGGATTTATTTCTGAAGCTAAGTACACAATCATGGCTCAGCTTGGATCTGTAATCTGTTCTGTCTCTCTGCCAAATCAAGATATATAAAGAAATCTATATGACAGCAATTTATTTGCATCAGTGGGTGACAAGAAAATACTTTTGAAAAAGAGATTTGGAGAAGAGGTACAGATGATAATTCCGTTATTAAAATAGGGAAGCGAGTGACACTCATCCAACCACTGATGGACAAACGCGATGAACACCAGGAGACCCTGATGAACTCACTGGAAAAAATGCAAGACTGAAAATCAACCATTTGCAACAGGATTAACAGTTTTCCAGGAAAAGCCATTACAGCCACTTCCCAATCTGAGCTGGTATTCATTGTCATCAGAACTCGAGCAGAGACTGTATTGTCATTGCTCCACTGCTTTGCTAATTTTAACCATCTGGTTTAGTTGATCCCTTCCTCCAATAATTTTTCATGAAACAACAGATATTTTAAATCACCACTACAATCCAAAACCAAGCATCTCATTCTGAGCTTAAACCTAAACTTCCTCGGACAAGAGTTCTCCCTTTCTCCCTACTCACTACCAGAATTCTTAAAAAACCCAAACAAACAATAAAACCCAATGATTAGGAAAAAAAAAAAGGGACAATCTCTACTACAGAAGTTAAACTCAATCCTAAATATATAAACTGAAATCCATTGGTTTTCAACCATTTTTGGACTTGGAAATTTGAAAAACTTGTAGAATTAATGTAGCAACTAGTACACAAAAAACATAACGTATCTTCTACGTGACCTGTCGCACAGGGTGATCTTTGGCCCGTACACTGACAAGGATCATTCCAGAGTAATGGTAACTCCCGCAGGTGAAATGGAAACTACTTCTGAGCAGACCTACGGCAGACTTCCCCACAGCCACAGGCCAGGAAGCAGCACCTGCTTACACCCCCACACATTCCCATGTTCCAGCAACAGAACGGACTCAATGAGGAGGAAGAACCGGAGGTAGGGATCATTTCACCACACACTACCAAGCCAGGCAACAGTAAAGACAGAAAATCAGAAAGCTTGGCAGTCAAAATAAAAAGAAAACTAATGTCTATATGCATAGGAACAAATCCTTTCAGCCCTCCTCTTAACTTCCTCCATCTACACAGGCCACAGCTCTCATCAGCCCTCACCTACGGGCTGATGTGCAGGTGATTTAAAAAAAAAAATTACAAGAAAACACCGCTTCTCACTTTTGAACTTAGTACTTTTAAAGAGAAGTAGTCGCAAAAGAGGTGCCTGTAGAGATGCTGACTCCAATTTGGACTACAATTTTTTATCCATTAGGGAAGACTCAAAAAACAAGGAAGCATCCAACTCTTCACTCCTGTTTCCTACCAAGTTCTACGCTGTAGCTTCCCAAACTAAACATTTCTTAGGAAAATCACAACAGTCCACCAGGGATAAACTGTCACCCCAAATCACTAAATAATTTTGTAATGGCAATCAGCATTACAATGTAAGAAAACCTGGCCTGGTACACACTTTACCTTGAGGAAAATCCCCCTGGGGATAATCAAAACGATGAGGATAAGGAGGCCTTTCAAAGGGATGGCGAGGTGGAAAATCATCCTGCATGAAGCGAGGTGGAAAGCGGTTGAAATTATGCGGATGCGGGGGCTGGTTGAATTGGGGATGTTGCTGATGTGGAGGAAATGGGCCTCTGAAGTGAGGTGGCCGCTGCATTCGAAATGGAGGTTCCCTCTGACCCCCACCCCATGGAGGCTGCTCATGCTGGTTGTTCCATGGGGCTTCAAACTGGTTGTTCCAAGAAGGATCGGGCTGGTTGTTCCAAGGTGTCTCTCGCTGATTGTTCCAGCCTTGATCTCTCTGTTCGTTCCACATTCCTTCATGGTTGTTATTCCAGGGAGGACAATGAGGTGGTCCCTGGAGGTGAAGTACAGAAGTCTGGTTATTAGGTTACAAGAATAAAGAACACAATAGCATACCTCCTTATGGAAACACAGCCCCATAGGCAACATGCACAAGCGAAAGGACATTTAAAATATGAGTACGAATGACTGCAACTTCAGAAAAAAGATGGGAAAAGACCAAACTGTTACTGAACCAAACAGCTCTCGCTCATAGGAATCACATGATGGCTAACAAACTGAAATACAATTACTATTTTGCCTTTAACTGCGCACAGAATGACAAAAGCTTGGCATTGAAATCTGGATTTCTAACTTTCACAGCTTTTCACTGCACTTCCACAACCAAGATGGTCATTCCCAACCGCCACAACGAAGACAGCCATCCCGAACCTCTGCATCTGTTCTCAGAACTATTTCTTACCTGTTGTTGACCCCATGGTGCAACAGGGTGAGGTTGGTCAAACCAGGGTGGTTTATTTGGGGGAATCTGATCATGAGATCCAGGCCCACGTGGTCCTCCTGAGGCAGGATCCTGCACTCCAGACCCGGTTGTATCATACTCTGTAGAACCAGCCAGAGGCAGCTGAGATTTACCATCATCTGCAACAATTTAGAGACTATTGTCAGCATCAAAGTCACGTGCAGTTAATTAAAACATCAGGCACCAGGATGAATTTCTTCTGCAGAAATCTAACTGCTGGGAAACAGGATTTCTGACCCATTTAACACTCCTCTGTTTTGTTTTTTTTTTTTTTTAATACTCAAGCATCAGTCTGCACCTGCTGCAAGGCTCTGAACAGATTCAAGCTTTTGCCTCAACCAAACCAGCAGTGCATTTGTATCTCACTATTAAAAAAGGAGGAAAGAAAAGAAGTCATAACATTGTGACCCACTGATTTTTGCACAGGCATCAGTTCAACTCAGTACCTGCTTGTGTGACCGGAACAGATGGTGGAGCTGAGGCTGGGGCCGCCGTGGGGGTTTGAGGCGGGGGTGTTGATTTCACCTCGTTCTCTAGTGGGGGTATTTGGATCTGTTGCTGCTGCTGCGTTAAACTGCTCACAAACTCCTCGTGTTGACTTTTAAGGTTCTGGATCTGCTGTTGGAAAGCCACTTGCACAGGCTGTACAACCGTTGCATATTCAGTGATCAAATTTGCCTGATTAAATAAATAAAGGCGAACAAGTGAACGCTGCACCTGTAGTACCTACCCTACCTTGCTTGTTCCAAATTCCCTGTATTGCCCTTCACCCTCTCTCCCAAAAAACACATAAGGATACAGGATAATGCCGGCAGAACCACCCATTATGAAGCTTTGTGGAGATTTCCAAAATATTCTCTGCAGCCTGGAACCCACCATCTTTGGTACTGTCTTTCCAAAAGAGCTCAAATCAACAGCATTCATTATTAATAATAAAAAGCAAAAGTTCCTGTTGCCACAACTTTTTATATTCAATGTAGCCAGTTTAAAGCTTGTTTCCTTTTCACCAAACACTCCCTGCTAACACAAAACACTGTCAAATACGTACAGGACTGTATGAGTCTGTCTCCTGTATCCAGGACCGTATCAGCAGCTGGATTATCAATTGTTTGAAATAACAAGGTTATATTTTACATTATTTTTTGTAATCCTTTGTAAGCAACTTCCAGAGAGGGGACAGGGAAGAGAAATTAACATCCTTCGAAAAGGAAAAGACTTTTCAAAATATTTGCATAAATAAAGAAAACTGGTATTTTGGTGGCTAACCTGGTACTGGCCAAGTCCGAGAGCTGGGCTTTGTAGCTGCTGAATAATGGACTCATCAAAGTACCCATTTTTCTCCCACAGCTGAAGAAGCTGCATGAATAAGAGTGCAAGTGATTTTAGAAATTATGAACAATCAAAGAAAAACTGAAGCACAGCATTTTTGTGCCGTCGGGTTTTCATAAGACCTAGGATTTTGGTATTTATTTTTGAACCACTAAAGATTCAGGTGCAGTCATCATTACAGTAACTCTTACATAAAGCCTAGGCACTTTTAAGTCCTCTTTTAAATGTGAACCTAGAGCATCTCCCATAATACACTTTATGAAGGCAATCAGACCAGAAAAATCTCAGTGATCTTCTTGCACCTGCCTTTGTTAATTTACATAGCACCAACCTAAAGCAAAAGTCACAGTCAAAGAAAAAGCAGATACTCACTCTGGCAATTTTCTGTTGCTTATCCTCCTCCACCGCTAGAAAACTGGTACAATAAATAGGCACAACCACCTTCTGTAAAGCGGCCAGAAGATCTCGTGCTTGCTTCCGCTGGCTTCAAGAAAGGAATGGGAAGAGTTATCTTTTCCCTATAACACTAAGTGCACAGGAATATTCAATTCATCTCAATTTCTACTATACTAAAAGTAGTGGAATCACGAAATAGAGTTCTCTCCCTAATGACTTTTGTGTGAAATCTTGTTTGAAGGAAAAATACACAAAGCAGGTAAAATGGTTTGACCTAAATTTGATTACTAAAGCAGTAGATGAAAGCTGTGGACATCTGAGGACAGCTGCTAAAAATAACCAATACGTTAAAAGTATGAAGTGACTAGTCAAACTGGTGTAAACCAACACTGTATCTAGGAGAGAAACTTCATCAAATTAATCAAAACAGCAAACTGAAACCCACAACAAATTCTTACCAGTGATGCAAAACATCATTGATTAAGTAGATGAGGTGCAGCCGCAGCTCAAAGTGAGCTCCTTCTGCTGTGATCCGGTTCCGCAGATGCCCAGCCATCAACTCACAGTGCGCGGGAGACTTGGCATTACTGAACATCCAGTTCTTGCCAGCCTTAGAAAAGCAAATTTTAAATATTTTAAGTCATTCTAACGTGTTCCCACAAGATGGGCTTCCTATAGCTCTGAAATAACTGCAGGAAGGGAAGTTTTCAGGTAACAGCTTTCATCTTACCTGCCACACAACACAGCTATAAAGCTGTTGTTAATGTACAGAGAATCTCAAAATTCAGATGAACCCACAGCACCACCAAATCCCTGTGCAGATTCAGACCACTTACTGAGATTGCATCTTTCGTGCAAGTGTCAATTATTGGCTGCAACAAGTTGTCAAATTCGTTCATATCTAACTGGGTTTCCTCCAAAACCTTTTGCATTTGTTGCTCGATTGCAAGGGCTACTGCTGATGTGACTTGTTCCTGACAAAAAAACCCAAAAAACAGAAAAAACAGAAGCAACAAAAAGAGAAAGAATTACATTATAGCCGACACCCTTTTAAAGAATGAAGCTGCTGTATCCTTATCCTCTTGGACATAAGCAGCTATCTCAAGGACAGAAATCTTTTACAAGCACTGTGACCTCATGAAAGTGTTTAAATTCTTTAATTCTGAAAAGACTCTTCACATTTTTCAGAAGTCCAATTTACTTCTAAAATCTATCACATAATAAGAAATAATTGCAAGAAGCTGTTCAATTTAAGGAACATAACCAAGGCACAAGGAACTCTTCAGTTTGGTTTACAGCAGCTTTAAAAGCTAAACATCTCCTGTAAAAGTCACCTAGCTGAGAGCACACAGCTCCCTTCCACCCATAATCACATCTAAGTCGGAATACTACTAACTGGTACATCTTGCAGCTCCCAGCATTCTGCAGCATTTAACCGAGGTTAAGGTGGTCACACTGTATTCCACTCTAAAATTAACAAGGTTTTTCAAGGACAAAATAAAAGGTTTTAATCACAGATAATCGTACCAGCACAACCTACACATCAGATACATCCTAGGGTAACACTGGCATTCGCAGCACAACAAAAGAGGAAAGCAACGTCCCTTCTCCTCACCTCCATCACCACTCAGCATCAAATCGTCCTCTCCCCCTCCCCTCCTAATTCCTACAGTCACTGACAGGCCGGGATACACCAGGTGAGTGTTCCTCTTAAACCGACCTGTCTCATAGCGAGGAGATGCTGCTCCTGCTGCTGCAGGTTCCACTGACTCTGCTGGATGAGTTCCTCCACAGATGGGGTGCCCTGAGGGGCTGGGATGGGTGCAGCAGGTGGGAGCGATGGCTGTGGCAGGGGCTGGATCTGTGCAGAAGCCTCGATGTCTTGGCTTTGCTTGCACAACACTATCAGACAGAGTAAACTTTGAAAGCAAACCTCCCCAGAGAAACCTGCTACCGCCAGCCCACGGGTGTAAATGGCACTGTTTCCAAATAGACCCTCACTCTGAGGAGGTCACAGGGGTCTCCAGAGCTGCTTGGACAACGCTCTCAGACACTTGGTGGGATTCTTGGAGTATCCTGCGCAGGGGCAAGAGCTGGACTCAGTGATCCTGACGGGTCCCTTCCAACTCAGCATATTCTATAATTCTACGGTTAACGCAAAATCACGGGTGGACGGTGCAAAAGAGGAGAGTCAGCAACTCCCTGTGCACTTCCAGAGGGACAACTCCAGGACAAGCCGAGCTCCGGCTCTCCAGGTGCTGAGCTCCGTCTCATGACGCTGCCCGCCTCCAAACCCACAACCGGGCTCGTGAGGAGCCGTGTGCAGCTCGGCCAATTCCCTGGAACCCAGAGCGCAGGAAGAGGCTGCAAACCGGTCCCGGAGGTGCAGGGCGAGGCCAGGAGAGACAAAAGTGTCCCCACCGGCCGATCCCGAGACCCCGCGGCCGGGAGAGGGAGGGAGCCCCGAGCCGGCCCCGCCCAAGCCGCAGGCCCCACTCACGCTGCTGCTGCTCCAGGGCCAGCTTGTACTTGTAGTAGCCGTAGAAGTCGCCCCCGAAGAGGAAGGAGAATTTGGGGTTCTCCTTCTGCTTCTCCATCGTCATCTTCTCGAACTCGGGCCCGTTCCGCGCCACAAACTGCGCCAGCTTGTCGATGACATTCCGCAGCTCCTGGTCTGTGGGAAGGCAGCGCCGTCAGCCCCCGCTCTTCCCGCTCCCTTCCCGTTCCCGCGGTCACCTCCCGTTCTCCCCGAGTCCCCCGATCGCCCCTCACCCTCGGGCGGCAGCGGCATCTCCATGGCCCCGAGTCCGCGCGCCGCTGGGCCGCGCCGCACGGACGGAAGCGCTGCGACACCCGCGCGNCCCCGCCGCTATGGAGACAGCGCGCGGCATGCCGGTAACCACGAGTCGGGCCTCGGAGAGAAACCGCGGGGGCTCCGCTCGAGTTCGAGCCACAGCGCGGGCAGAGCGTTACTCTTAAGGCAAGTGACTTGCTCCAGTTCTGTTCTTGCTTGCATTATGAATTATTTTAAAAGGGAACAGAACCAGGGTTGAACAACGCCTCGACTTTTAGTACAGGTAACTTTTTTGTTTGGTCGGGTTTTTTTTTTTTTTTTTTTTTTTTT
>PYHW01010624.1:374259-402056 GCA_013186435.1 Turdus rufiventris | reverse complement strand
GTGGCTGGGGGAATGTCTCACCTCTCACCACCAAGTCCAGGGTGTTGCTGACAGCAGACCATTCTCTCAAAGCACTCATGGTGTAGCACTGGCAGCTGTAGCGGCCACTGTCACCTTTCTGCACGTGGGAGAGGTTGTAGTCACCTTGTTCCCTTGAGAGGAGCTGGGCTCGGATCTGGCCCTCCAGGTACAAGTAACAGCCAGTGCTGGGGTGTGCGGTGGTGCAGCGGAACATCACGTCAGCTCCCGCTCTCACCTCATGCCCGGGCAGGACAGACAGGTCGGGTCTGGGGAGACGGAGCTCTGTGGGGGCAGGAGAGGGAAAGAGAAGGTGCAGAAGGCTTTGGCATGGTGCCAGGAGCACCCAGATCTCTGTGAAGCACCTGGATCTCTGGCTTAGGCAGAGGTGAAGATGGTTCCCACCTCTCCAAGCCAGGGAAGAGGAAGAACCCGTAGTGGAAATGGCCATGGGCATCCCGGTGTGTCCTGGGGTGTTTCCCCACAAGAGGGGAAACAGCACATCCCTCACCTTCAACAGAGACTTCCAGTTCATCGCTTCGAGCCTGCACAGTGCCTCCCACCAGGTAATGGCAGTAGTAGGTACCCCCGTCCTCGTAGGTGGCATTAGAGATGGAGAACTCGGCCTTACTGCCACTCTGCTCCAGGGTATGGAGCTGGCGGCTGCCCTTGTACAGCACAAAGCTCCCATAGCTGCACTGGCAAATGCAGCAGATGGTGGTGGAGCCTCCTGGTGGGATCACCCCAGGTGGCTTCAGGAAGATGGAGATTGTGGGAGCACCTGCACAGGAAGAGAGATACTGCCAGACAGACAGGGAGCCCCCTGCAGCTGCCCTGCCATGAGCTCAGGGCTGTTGCCAGGCCCTGTCTCCACACAAGAGTGAGTTTTGTTCCAGGGGGCTGTGGAAGAGCCCTGGGAGATGGGTGGGCCCAGATATGTGTCCAAACTCCCCATCCACCTCCTCAAGATACTCACTCGATGTAGCCTCGCTCTGTGCCATCAGCCAAGCGCCTGCAGGAGAAGCAGGGGTGTGACATCTCTGTAGAGTGTATGGACACCTCCTGTTGCCCTCTAGGAATCCCCACAGCCTCTGGCACTCACCGAAGGCCAGCACTTGGGTCACAGGCAGCATCACGTCCCTCTTGGCTCCCTCTGTATTCGGCTCAAGAAGGGCTTCTTCAGAGGAAGGCTTTGGCCAGAAGCACAGAGCAGCTGTGTGGCTTCTTGTGGCTCCTGCTACAACCTCATTGCCACAAAACGCCTTCTGTCCCACGGCTTGGGTTTGTCCAGCAGGGCTGAGATGGCTGAACTGAGACCACAATGTCCCAGTCATGTGCCCAGGGCTGGGCTCCTGTTACGACTTAGGATCCAACAGACCTTGGGGAAAAGGCTATCAGGACTTTTTGTTTCTCTTTCTTACATCCGGTCACTTGATGGGGAAATGCTTCTTCTCTGTCTTATGAAATAGGGGGTTGTTTTGCAACCACAAACCTGCAAGTTTGGTGGCTCAACAGAATGAAATAGGAAGGAAGGAATTTGAGTTCCTTTTTGGCCTTTTCAGGGGAAGTTGTGTCTTCTTGGCCTACAGTTTCAGTCATTGCAGGAGGGACAGCAACACCTCCTGCCTGTAGGTCTGGGTGCAACCCACAGGGTTGGTCCCTCCTCATCCATTCAGCCCCTCCCAGTCCCACACTGGAGCAGCCAATGGTCTTTACTTGGGACAGCTGCTCCCTTCCACCTCCCACCTGGAGTCAGGTGCACCTCAGCTGCGCCTTCTCTGGGTTGGCCAGTGATGTACACAGAGCTCCCTCCAGCAATAATGAAGGGTTAATGAAACAGGGGAAGTCACTTGAACCGATGCATGTGGGAGAAGGGAACGGATGGCCTCTGGCACTGGGGCTGTGTGGGACACATGACAGCTTGTCCAGGGGTCAAGCTCCGAAAATGGCAGTGTCTGTAGCTCCCTGGCCTCCTGAGAGCTGCAGGCAGAACATCCTGTCCCCTCTGTCTGCAACCTCTGCCACAACGGAAGGCTCAGGGCTGGGTAGGTGGGGGTTATATGGGTGTAAACCAAGGGAAAAAGGCAAAACTGGACTTCTTTCACACCCTTTACTACCCTTTTCTTTTTAACCCCTTCAGCCTCTTTGGTCTCCCTTGGAGATTCCATGGGTGAGGAGAAGTTTTGGCAGTAGGGTGCCCTGTGGCCTCTTCCTGTTCTGGGCACCTCTTCTGGCCCTTTCTCCTGTCTAACCACCCTTTGCCTCCCTTGGCCTCAACTGATTCTTGGCACTGATACCTTAGTAATTTAACATTTAAAATTTTTCATGTATTTGTAACCTGACAATTATTTAATGTATAACTCTAAACTCCATATTCAGCTGCTATTTTCCCATTTTGGTCAGACACAACAACTCCTCTCTAGGCTGGGACACCTCACTACCTCAGGCCCCAAGAAATGTAAACAAAAGGGAACTGGGGGGACAAACTTAGGGTAAATTACTTCATTACTTGAAGCTGTAACTGGAAGATTAACACTCAATATGGAAATGGATTGAACTTACAAAAGTTATAAAACTATGACAACCCATGACCCATCGTCCATTTTGGGTGTAGTCCCTGGGGGGCTTTGTCTGCCTAAAATGTACCTGAAGGCTCGTCAATAAACGTATTTGCCTATTATTCCCTTAGTTTTGTCTGGCCTCTGTTTTTAGGTAGTCCCAAAAAGGCATCAGCTTCTCCTTGGGGAGCCTCCTTTAGGGCCCATTTGTCTCCACAGCCCCCACTGGCCACATCAAACTGCTCTGGGCTCACCAGTGCCCAGTGGAGAGCAAGCCCTGGCCATTCTGTGGCTCTGGCCTGGCTCACACTGCCCAGGATGATGTTGTTGGCATCGCCATGGGCCCATCCATGGACACACTGGAATCCTTGCTCCCCTCTCTAGAGCCTTTTTTCACATCCCTCAGCCTGGGACCAAACCCCTGGGTGCACTTCCAGAGCATGGGACCATGTGTTATAGCTGACAATATAATATTGGCTTTTGCATTCACAGATTAGCTTTTTGGATCACAAGTATTTTGATATGGTACAATTTATACTTACTTTTAACTTTTTTAAAGTAGTATAATCTGTCAGTTTATGTATACACTGTATAGTTTATATGCATAGTAGTGTGATAAATATATCATATGCTTTAGCAAAATGTTAAAATAGAGGCTAAAATACCTCTATGTGACCAACTTAGAAAATGGTGTAAAGCAATTATTTTTTCATAATCTGCAGACTGGCCTCTCCAAGTGATAAGATAACAGTGACAGAAACCAGAGCATAAGCATCCAGGAAAGATTTATCAACTCCTCGTTATCAAGGAGTGTGAAACACAGGAAGAAATGAAATATATTGACCTAACCTACAGAATTTCCTGCAGACAAGTCAGAAGTTAAAACCAAACAAGAGAGTTCTTAGAACATCAAAAACTCACAGGAATGTTTGAATAATGTATAAACTCATGAATATGCACCCCCAGCAATGTAACAGTATACAGAGAACAATGTTTTACATTGATGGTGTGTCCTTTCGCTAGTTGCCAAAAACATCCCAGCGCTGGATATGTTTGTCCCTAGTTTTATCCCTTGTTAGGCTTTTAAAATTCTAAATAAGGCACTTTGTTTTTCACACATGGGAAGAACTTTCCCCCTCCATCACACTGTTAGGAGTTGCCTGATCCAGAGGAGGCTGCCGCAGCTCCAGGCCCCCAGGTCCTAGCTGTTGTGGGGCCCAGGGAGGACAGCTGGGGTCACACATGGACACAGCCAGTCCCACGGGTCTGGACAGGCACATGGGGCCTCCCACAAACAGCATCGACAGGATGTGCCCCTTATTGCATCCCTGCAAGCACATTTAAGCTTAAATATCAAAAGCTTTCATGAACAATATACTGTCAGAGTTCTACCACCATAAACATAAAGATGTGGCTGGAGACAATTCCTCATATCCACTAAAGCAGCTCCAAAGAACTCCCCTGTGATCTGGGCTTCACCCCCAGCTACAGCTACATCTCCCTCTACTGTCCAAAGGTGGCTGCTCAGCAGCTGCACTGCCTGCAAGACAAGGCTGCTGCACGTCTTAGTTCACCTGCAAGTGAAATGTCACCCTCTGACAGGCATCAATGTGCCCAGCATTCCTGATCCCAGCCAGTTAAGCTCTTTCTACCACTGGATTCTCACCTTAGAATCACAGGATACGCTGACTTGGAAGGGATCCATCAGGATCCTCGAGGCAAACTCCTGGCTACAATGCAAATATGTGAAACAGTAGGATCTTGTCTTTTTTTTTTTTTTTTTTTTGGCCCTGAAGGAAACATTGTCACATAATAATTCCCTTTCACTCATCTACCTTCCCCAGTTTAATTCTGCAGCCTCAGGTCACTGGCTAGAGCAGAGGTATGTCCATACTAGAAAAAAACAGGAAAGGATAAAGAAATACAAGCTGCTTCCAACCATGCAAATATTACAAGAAACCACCCCTGCTGCCGAAATCTAGTTGCTGTTGCAGTCCTCCCAGTCAGCAAACCAGACTCCAGCAATGATCTCCTGCCTGCTCATTGGTGGGATCATGTTTGTAACACCTGAGTCTGTGTCTCCCCACAGCCCTGCAGGCCTTGGCTGTCTCTTCCCACTTGAATTCTCCCTAGTGAAGGTGGAGGTGTTAATCACAAACTCTAAAAACATGCAGAAGCATCTTCAGACAAGCAGAGCATGAAACAAAGTCTCTGTACCTGCCTACCTGTTCACACACCACCACCTGAGCGTGCAGCCATGTCTTCCAGAGAGCAGTGGGAACCAGTGTGAAGCAGACTTCCCAGGAAAGGTGGCATTTGAAATGTCAGGGTAGGCTTCACATTGTCTTAGACCTGCCTCTGCTGAAGAGAAGCAGCAAACTTGGGCTCCTAAGACAAGCAGCACCAACCCACAGTTCGCTGAAGTACACCCAAAATTCAACATGGTGCAATGTGAATAATTTGTGCTGCAGACATTTTTAGATTTTACCATTAAGCTAAGCCACAAATGGTTTTTTTGCCTCACACAAATTTTAGAATTTTGATTTAAAAAGTCAAAAACTTGGAAAACAGGGCTGTTCAAGAAAACAAATGGGAAGAAATTCCTAAGATTAAATTTTTAAAATATTTTATGTAAATGATATTATTATCTTCTCTTTTTGGTTAATTTTTTCACACTTTAAACTATGCATTAATTCAAATACTGTGATGAAAGCTATGTCTTGAATTATGAAATAGAAACATGTTCTTCTTGAAAATATTAACAGGAAAACATTTTTTCCACCTGAGTTGTTTCAAATTAGTTCAGAATAATAAGAACTGATTCTTTCTTACAAGCAGATATTATTGGTTTTTCAGTGAACCTGCATTTTCCGAAGGAGAAAAAAAAAATTATAATGTCAGACTTGTTTTGGGTTCTACTTCCTTTTCTTATGATCTGCCTATTTTTGCCTTTCATTTTCAGTTTCAATTTTTCAAATTTTGCCTTAATTCTGAGAGCCAAGACGCTGGAGAATAAATGTCTAATTAGATCCCTCCCTCCCTGTCCCTCATCTCCGAACACCGGTGTTTGTACTGGCCATGCTACATCCAGAGAGAACTCCAAGGAAGACTTGCTCCAGATATGCAAAACTGTTCCAAACAGCCCAGGAGGTGCCTCAGCTTGCTCTGTCCACCCCTCAGCCCAGCACATGAGAAAAAACAGGGAAGAGAAGGGTCAGTTTTATTGCACCTATCAAGAGAAGGACTCATTTTACACACCTTCTGTCATGGCATAATCCCAGACAACAACTGAGCCCCACACATGATCCCCAGTGGGACGGCGGAGAGAATCAAATGGTCAAAGTGAAGAAAAGCCCCTTGTGGTTTGAGATAAAGTTGTTTCATAAGGGAAGCAAAAGCTGCGCATGCATGCAAAGCAAACCAAGGGATTAATTTCCCACTTTCCACTGGAAGGTTCAGCCATCCCTGGAACAGTCTGGCTCCATCACAGTAATGGTGGCTTGAGAAGACAAATACCATCACCCAAACATCCTCCTTTCTCTTCCCCAGCATTCCCTATGAGCACAATGCCATCCTCTGGCACAGCAGCAACCGTGCCCCACTGTACCCCAGTGGTCCTGGCACTGCTGCAGGACCCATCCCCATCCCTGAAGAGGGGAACATGGAGCAGAAGCCCATGGCTATCTGCAGTCTCACCACAGCTCTGAGTGTCACAGGGATGGGGGTCCTGGAGAAATGTGAATCTGCCTGGAGAAGGGTCAAAGCCATGGAGCACTGGGCTGCACACCCTTGCACACAGAAGTAAGGCCAAAGAAGAAAGAGGTGAGGAGGCTTCCCTGCAGAAAAGTCTCACCGCATCCCCTGACATTTGTTCTATGTTTGCCACAAGGCACCATGTCCTTACAGTTTTTTTCTTCACACATTCCAAGTAGTCTCATGTCTTTGTGGTCTTTTTGCCTGCAGTCTGCAGTCTAAGTAGCTTCAATGTGGTGTCCCTGTGATGTAGTGGGGTCCCCACATGGTCTGTAACAGTGCATGGGGCTGAAATTTGTCTTGTGATCTATACAATGATCTCCATATGGTCCCATGATCCATATACAGCCTCTTCATCCAGGACAGTTCAGGTGTTTCTGCAGGCCAGTCTTAGGCAGGATGGCCTTGGGCCCATAGCTGTATCCCCACATATTCGCATACTCCATCCCTGCAGCCATATCTCCGTGAATTCCCATACCACATCCCTGTAGGTGTATCCCTACACATTTCTATACCATATCCCTGTAGCCATATCCCCATGTATTCCCATACCCCACCCATATACGTGTATTCCTATCCATGCATCCATATCCCCATATCCCTGCCCCATAGCCAAGCTCCTGACCTGGTCTCCCCAGCTGCCTTTCATGTCTCCTTGCTCCTCCCCTTCCTCTATTTTTGAAAAATGTATGAAAAAAGCACACTTCACCACCTGTGCGTGTGCAATGGGGAATCAAAACTCTTGGTCCGGGAGGCAGGACCGGGGCGGACTGGAGCACTGGGCACCAGCAGCCCTGGGCAGCAGCAGCAGGAGCTCCGGGCAGCGGGCAGGGCTCTCCCCACAGTGCCCATCACAGCCCTCAAGCAGCCAAAAGCATGAGTATGTCTGGAGCTGTCACTGGGGTTTATGGGGGGACACAGCGCATGGCTGGAGCATTCTGGGGGTCACAGGGGGCTGCTAGTGAGGTGGGGGGCTCAAGGGGTGGTGGAGAGAACTGAAGGGTGACCGAGGAAAATGGGGACTGCGGCAGTCAGGACTCACAGGGAGGGGTTTTTGGGGGCTGTTGGATGTCTTGGTTTTGACTGGGAGAGAGAGAATTTTCTCCCCAGAAGCTGCTCCAGTGCTGTGTTTGGGATATTCAGAGTGAGAACAACGTTGGTAACACTGAGTTGGAGCCCCATCGAGTTCACTCCGAGTCAAGGACTTTTCAGTGTGCCATGCTCTGCCAGCAAGGCAGGAGCACGGCCAGAAGACTCAGTCCCATGCAGTCTCTTGTAAAACCCCTGAGTGGAGGTAAGAATAGTTAAATAACTGAAACTAGATAAATATATTGATATTACTGATGATACTACTATTGAGAAGAGCAATGGGAAGGAGAGAGAACTGAATAAAACATAGAGAAACCATCAATGCCCAATAGTCTCTCATCATTCACTGACCAATGTCCTACCCATCCCCCAGCAGCAATAGGTGGCTCCTCACCAAGCCCTCCCAGTTTCTGTACTGGGCAAGAGGTTCTGTGGTCCAGAATATCCCTCTGGCCAGTTGGGGTCGGGTCTTCTGGCCATGCCCCTCCCTGGGGGGGCAGAGCATGGCACGTTGAAAGGTCCTTGACTGGGCTCCAAGTCAAACATCAGTGTGCAACCAACACTGTTCTCACTCTAAATCCTGAACACAGCCCTGGACTCACTTCTGGGAAAAAAATTAACTCTCTCTCAGCCAAAATCAGGGCACTGGAGCATCCCAGGAAGAGATGGAGGTTTGGAGAAGTGTGGTTGTCATCCTTGGAGGTTGTTGTTTCAGTGGGTCCTGGAAGGAGATTACCCTTCCCAAGGAGAGGGACATCCTATGGGATCCAAGGAAGACATGGGGGTCCTGGTTACAGAGCCTCCCCCACACATTCTTTTCCTCTCTCTACTTCACAGGGAGATGAGACCTTCTGCCAGCAGGCACCCATCGTCCTTGAATACCTGCACAGCATCCTGCAGCAGTACCGGATGGGGGGCAGGTCCTCATGGTCAGACCCCAGGGAACCTACCCATCTGGGACCTCCTGCCCAGCAGAGCAGAGGTACTGCAAACAGTGGAGCTATCCACCACCAGTCCCTGTCCACCACCAGCCCCAGGACCTTGTTGTCCAGCTGGGAGAGAGAATTGATTCTCTTCTCAGGGCCTAGGGGGTCCAAGTGACCGGGCACTGATCCCTAATTCCAGGAGATGGTGCAGAGCACAGACGATGCCGGCACTAATGAGGTGTGTTTGTGTCTGATGAGAATTCTGTGGGAATTCGACATCACCAGAGGGGGACTGGAGGGCACCCAGGTGAGAGGCACTGTGGGCACTGCAAGAAACCAGATGGAGCCCCAGAGTGGCACTGGCTGGTGCTGGGAGGGACTGGGGGAACTGGAACTGGTGAGGGGTTTTGGGATGTGCTGGGGGCACTGAGGGTACTGAGAGAACTCAGGGGTACTGAGGGGGATTTTGTGAGCTCGTGAGAACACTGAGTGTGAATGACAATTCCCCCTCGAAGTCCCACTTCCCCCCTAACCCATGGATGGTGCTGACTGCCAGGCCCAGCTCTCCTGGCCTACAACAACACCATGATGTCACGCCAGGACTGGACAGGGATTCAAGACCCAGAGGTGTCACACAAGCAGAAGGATCCCCACACTGTGGGGCGCATTGGGTTGGGCTTCAATTCTGTCTACCACCTCACCTGTGAGTGGCACTGGAAGCCTCAGCTGGGACTGAACTGAGGATATGGCTTTTACTGGAGGCACTGAACTACAGATGCTGGGGAGAACTGGGGGACACTGGGGATCCACAAAATGGAGGGCTGTGTCTGAAGTGAGGAAACCTGAAGCATCAGGAGGCTGGAGGGAGGCTGGCTGGCAATGGAGGGCAGGGCTAGGGGCACAAACTGAGGGAGGACTGGTGAATTTGGATTAAGCTTTGGATCATGGGAGGCACTGTGGGAATAAACCTGAGGCCATTGGGTGGGCATTTGGGGCACTGATGAATTGGGATCATCTGGGAAGGCAGTGGTGTCCATTTCATCTCTGTGGCCTCATCGTTCCCATATCTCCAGACCTTCCAGGTTTGCTGACGCCTCCACATGAGGGGGTGCTGGATCACGAATACCAGGTGCTGCCTGGTGCTGGCAAATGCTGAGACATCTCTGAAGCCCAGAACCTTTGTGGCCTTTTCAAACCCTTGTGGTCCAGGCTGGAAGCTGTGGGACAACACCATACCTCAGGCCAGGACACCTTCTTCTGCTTCCCCTTTCGCCCCAACCCTAAGAAATTGCTGCAGGGGTCTCCAGTCCTGAGTGCATCTGCAACCTCACCCAGACCTTCCTCACAGAGGTCCTTCTTGCCTTCCTCTTCCTCTGCCATGTCTGCCATGTGGCCCTGCACTGTATGACCCCTGATGGGGTCCAGACACTCATGGAAGCCCTTGTGACATCCCCTCAGCTTTTCCCTGTCCCTGTGCCATTCAGGGAGCTGTCCCTGGAGATGCTGTCAGACATGGCCACTTCTGGAGATGATACCACACTTCTGGCCACACTGAAGTGAAAGGAGATCTGAGACTTGGGGGCCCTCAGGAACCCCCAAGTTGGGCAGCCATTGAACATCTCTCAGCCTGTGAGGAGGAATCCAGGACTATATGGCACCACCTGGTTTTGGTGTGTCAGGGTGATGAGGAGTTGCTGGAATTGTTTCACCAGAACACACAGGCAGGACTCCATTCTCCACCTCCCATGGATGGTGTAGCCCTACCCCTTTCCCCCTGCCAAAAATGGCAAGTGGGTGTCATATCTGGATGCTGAGGACGGGCAAGTTTTCTGCCACTTCCCCATGCTGGTCATGTCAGAGCTGCCGATCCACCTGCATGTGGCCTTCTCATATCTCTCAAATCTCAAAAATTGAGAGCATTTTCTCAAGTCGCAAGGGACTGTGGTGCACAGTGAAGCAGGGCAGGTGGAACCAGGTGCTGCTCCACATTGCTGTGCTGATAGCCTGGCTCTGGGCACTGGACCATCTCTGTGCCCTGCACAAGGCAGGCGAGTTGAAGAATTATGAGTATCATCTCTTCTAGCCAGACATTAGCACTGCCTGTTACCCCTTTACAGAGGCCATGACTGGTTTCTACCAGGCTGTGGCAGCCAGGAGTGGCCCCAGGCTCTTTTCCGCTGGCCACTCCTGGTGCTCTCTGCTGGACACCCACTTCCTGCACCAGGCTGTGGAGAGACACCCCAAGTTGGGTACTGAAGCCCAGTGAGTCTTTGCCACCACTGTGCCCCATCCCCTGTTAGCTGTGACCTTGCCTGGGAAGGTGCAGGGCCTCAGGAAGGTGCTGGAGGCTGGAACCTATGACTGGGTCCTGGCTTTCTCTGTGAGCTTGTGCTTCCCAACTTGACAAACCTCCCTGCTGTTGACTGGAACCCACTGCTTCTCCATGTATGGATAATATCACATGGATGTCAACTTGACATGTCTCATGAGGATATGGACATAGTACTGCAGACAGTGCCCTACATCCCTGTCACCCCTTGTGGCCACCTGCAGTTCATCAATCACCTGGTACATCCTAGGAGAGGGCAAAGACCTTGCAGCTTGTCTGGACCAAGAATCATGCCCAGAGCTGCCAGAGGGCTGTCTGCATCCTTGAGTTACTTCAGGATGCAGTGAAGAAGGAGCAAACTTCTGGCCCTGTGGGCCACTTTCCAGACTGTGCCCTTCCTCCCTGCTGCACTGCTCACTGGTGACCATGTCCTGCTGCCAGCTGCCAGCTTTACCATCACCTCCATGACCTGCTAGTGGTCATCCACCCTACCTTGGCTCCTAAAGTGCTGGGGAAAAACTTCTGCCTCTCCAGGGAGGTAGCATCCTTCTTGGGGCTGGACCAGCAGATACCAGTCCTTAAGCAGCTGCAGGGACTTAGCCATAGCTCCGGAACTCTCCCTTTGGAGACCTTGCAGGACAGCACCAACTGCTGCTACAAGCACCTGAACATGCTGCTCCAGGAACACTGTTCCAGCTGGGATGAGGTGGCTTCTGCAGTGGCCCAAGGGGAGCCCTTCATCTTGGTGGGCTCCCTTTTTGTGCCAGTCACAGCTGTAGCAAGACCTCAAGAGCATGGAAGAAGCACTGGCTAAGGAAGGTGAGGACTTGGTGCTCTTCCTTCACCATGTCCACAATGTAGTCTTCTCCAAGATCCTCATGGGTGGGAAAGAGTTGGTGGAGAAACTGTGAGTGGCCACAGAGCTCATGGGTCGTGATGCAAAGCAGGATTTTCAAGCAAGATTAAGCCAGGCCATGGATGGGAACAGCTCCATCCCTCTCTTCTATACCATGAAAGTCAAAAATAGCAGGGCTGGGACCACGGGTGTATGGAGGGCAATCTCCCAAATTGAGGTGCACAGTGGGGCTGAAGAATCTCCAGTGTTTAAATGGCTGCCTTATGGGGCTGTGGCTGCCTGCCTGGAGTGTCTGAACCGAGTCACGGACAGAGCCTTCTGCACCTTCCCACTGCCCTTGATCAGTGGGCTGTCACTGCATATCAATGCCATTTTCTCTGTGGATGTGACCAGGTGCACTCTCAGCTGAAACAAAGGCTGTACAGAGGCAACCTGGAATGACTTCTTGCTCTAGTGTTTGATGGTTCCACTACACTGTTACTTTCTCACCAGGCAGTGGAAAGCCCTGGGGCCAGAAAAGCTTCAGTATAGGTCCCTGAAACTCTGCCAGCAGCACCTGGTCTCCTACTCCCTCCAGTTTTTCCCTATTATGAAAAGAGTGCTACCTATCTTTCAGGACATGGTGAGAGAGGTCTACAAGCACCTCAGTCATGCATCCCTGTCTCTGGTGCCTGTGTACCATGAGAAGTCACCTGGCAGCATGGTGACAATAACCTGGGCATCTCAAGGTGGAGGGACATGCTAACAGAGCCATACTTCCTTGAGGAGATGCCTGACCCAGACGTCTGGAAAGTGCTGCAGCAACTCAACATGAAATTGGATCCAGCATTCACCCACCTGCAGCAGATCCATGAGGAGTTCATTGAAGCCCAGGTGAACCCTGTTGTCTTAGGGCCAGCCTCTCTCCAGTGCTTCCTCAAGGCCCTGGCTCTTCCTGTGCCCTGCAAGCTGCCTAAGACCCCCCTGAGGACCCCAGAGAGCTGCTTCTACCTGCTGCAATACTTAGCAGGATGGAGCAGGCATTCCCAAGGTACTCCCAAAGATGGGAACAAGGCAGAACTGGAAGGCCTGCCTTTGCTGGCCACAGAAGATGGTTTTCTGAATGCTTTCAGCATCCACCACCCTGTCTTCAAGAACTCCTTTGCCTACCTCTTCCCCAAGCACAGCCACCATTTTGCCCGGAAGTGTATTCCTGCATGGATCCCACCTTGCCTCCCAGAGGCCATGCCACTCATCTAGGAGGCATTGGGTCAGTTGGAGTGGACCACAGAGGGGGAAAAGTGGCTCAAGGGGCTGTGGATCTTCTTTGTCAGTGTGGTCCTCACCAGGACCTCAGATGAGAACATGGAGTCACTCATGGATGATCTCCTGGATATGGCAGTGCTGCCTATTCAGGGGAGTAAGACAGACTTGAAGCACCTACTGCCACATCCTCCCTCTCCAGGGTTCTTTTTGAGTGTCAATCCAAAGTGGAAAAGGTACTGCACAAACTGGGCATCCCTGTGTTCCAGCAGTCCCTGCTGCCCTGTGGTTTTGGCTGCTGTTGCCTGAAGCCAAAGGCACTGCAGGTCACAGATCCCAGGGCTGTAGTGGCCCATCTGGCAGATGCAAGAGCTGGAGGAATGTAGGGGAGCAAACATGACAGCTCTGCTGAGCTTTGTCCTGAAGGAAAAGCTGGATTCACATGCACTGGAACAGCTCTGGCACCTGTTCTCTTGCAGAAGTTGGGGAGGTGGGGCTATGTAGCTGTGGCTCCCTACTCCACAGACAGTTCCTGGAAGTGCCCTTGTGTGCTCAAGTGCTATATGACCTGGACAAAAGGCATGCTGCTTCTCACATTAAGCCTGATCCATGAATGACTGGCTGAGAGTTTGAAGTGGAAGTTCACAGATGACCAAGAGCTCTTTATGACTGTGGTGCTTCCCCAGCTGTCCCAGCTCACATGGCAAAACCTTATGGAAGATGTATTCTTGTTCTTTGTACTGCAACCCATCTGTGACACTCAGAGTGTGGAGGCCATTGTGGCAGCTTTTCAGGAGGTGGCCTTTATACCAGATGTCCACAGAACACTGTGTCTGGCCTCCTACTTCTACCATGACCTGCCCTCCTTCCACACCCTGTGGCTCCAAAACCGCTTTGTGCCTAAATCTTTCTTCAAGGAACTATGTTCAAATTGGAAAGCTGTGGATTTCCTCCTTAAGGCAGGTGTCTGCACCATCCTCTCTGTAGAGGATTTCATGGCATTGGCTGAGGAGATAGAGCATGAAGCTACTTGGGCTACCTGCCCTACTACAGAACTGCTGGACTGACAGCAGAAGATGCTCAAGCAACTTGCAATCCTGTGGGCAAATCCTGAGTCAGAGGATTTCCTGAGGAAAACTGCCTCAATCCAATTCCTGTCTCCAGTGGATATCCCCCCAAACTGATGAACCTGCACTCTCCTTTTGCAGACTGCACTAAGGCCGTGGCTCTGAAAGGCAGCATTTCCTACCGCAAAAATGTGGCTGAGCTCCTGTGGACATCAGCCACCATTGTTACAAAATCCCCTGAACTTGAGAAGGGGTCCCTGAAGGCCATGGGAGTCCTTGTAGAGATACCCACTGCCCTGGTGGTGGCCAACCTGGAACATGTGTGCAGGGCAGCCTGCTTGACACAACTGCAGGTACGCACATGAGCCAGGGTGCTCCATAGCATGTACAGCTTCCTGCAGACCCGTCTGAAGGAGGTGGATGCAGAGCACCTTGCTGAGCTGCCCATAGCCCTGGCCAAGTCATGGGACATGGTCAGGCCACGCCAGGTGGTGACATCACTCCTGGACGAGGCTGACTTTTACCCCTACCTCCTCACGCCTCACCCCCACGTGGCTGCCTTTGGAGATCTCCTGCAACACCTTGGTGTGCTCCTGGTCCCCACACTGACTCACTACAGCCATGTCCTGGCCCAATCTCCCAGAAGAGCCATGGCAGAGGGACCCTTACCAGCAGCCAGAAGAAGACAGTCCTGCTGGCCACATGATATTTCTTCCAGCTGCTGTGGGAGGAACCAGAGCCTCCTGATTGCTCTGCTGTGGCTGAGCTGTACCTGCTAAGCACTCCTGGCTGCCTGGAGCTGTCCCACAGACTGTGCTTCAATGACTGCATGCTCTCAGAGGCTGCTCAGGCCCTGGAGAAGACCTTTGTGTTCATGGCTGCACTGTCGGTGTCTGGGTGTAATGGCAGGTGGCTGCTGCAAAGGCTGCTACCACACCAAAGGCTGCCATGGATGCTCTCAGAGGTGACAGAGAAGCAGCTGGAGGAGGGTGGTGCACAGCCATGTCACTACAGCTCTCAGTGCACTGTGCAGAGGCGTCTGCTGACCCTGCTGGTATTCCCGTGGTTTAGGCTGGGGCTGGAGTCCCTGCTGCAGTGGCAGAGCCACAAGGCTATGACGGGAATGGAGAGGGATGGTGGCTTTGCAGTGCAACAGCTAAAAGTGCAGTGCTGCAAGGACACCTGCACCATGCTGGTGCACAGTGGGGCAGAGGTGGAGGGCAGATCCCAGTCACAGGTTACCCAGGTGTGCCCGTCTGGGGGTGCCCAGCAGCTCCTCTACATTCAGCATGCAGAGATGGTGCAGGACTGGCACCAGCTGAGAGTTCTGCAGATGCTGGCACAGGAGATCAACAACATCCTGGGTGGGCAGCTGGAGGCACCCGCTTTGTCTGTGCTGCATGAAATGCTGGTCTGCCAGGAGCCACAGGATGTGGCCTTGGTTCTGGAGGAGAACAACGTGGCACTGGTGGGTGCTGCACTAGGGCCAGAGAAGAGGCTGCAGGAGGAGGCTGTGACAACAGAGAAGCCATGGAAGGATCCCAACCTGGCAACCTTGAGGCCTCTGTGTGGTGTCAGGCATCCAAAGGTGTGGTCACAACTCTGGGTCCAATACAAACCTGTGAGCAACACCTGACACTGTGGACAGGGATGTCATGGCTCCTGGCTGAGCAGCGAGGAGCTCATGGCCCTGACTCCATCTGTCCCCAAGGCCCTGCGTTGGCTGCATGGAGGCAGCCCACAATGACAGCCAGCCCTGCTGCCCCAGCTCGGTGCTCTTCAAAGTGTACCAGGCCCTGGAGAAGGCGCTGATGGCGGCTGTACTTTGCCATGGCAAAGGGGCTGATGGGTATGGTCCAAAGGCTGGAGGCAGAGGAGCTGGAGCTGAGGGGCCTTGTCCTGGATGTGCAGTGGTTCCGTGACTGTGGCATAGATGGCAAGGCCACACAGTAACCAAGCTACCATCCCTTCCCCATGACCCCCAGAGAGGCCTTCCCCAGCGTGGATGAGGAGGAGGTCCTGAAGCAGGCACAAAAGTGCTGGTGACACTGAAGGACCATGTGGGCACAAAGTGATCGGGTCCCTACCAAGGGGCACGGCACCTGGGCCAAGGGACCACCAAGCACCCATCAGAGACCCACCATGCACCTGGTGTGGACTGGCCACAGACCTGCCACAGGCAATTCCAGACTGTCCAGCCCTGGTAGGGAAGTTTTGGTGGCAGATGAGGGCCCAAACCACTGCACATCATAAGCTAGCCTGCGCCATTGGCATGTCTTGAGTGTGCAGTAAATAAAGCGCAAAATAAATGCTGCAGTGCTGGCAGACCCTTCACTGACAGTGGAGTCAGGGACATGGAGAAGTCATGGGCAATGGGTGTGGAAAGTGCAGGTGGTGATGAAGGACTTTGGAGAACTGTGATGGGTCAATTTTGGCTAGCCAGGTGCCCACTGAGCCACTCCATCACTTCTCCTCTTTGACCCAAAAGGGGGAGAAAATGTGATTAAAATCCCATGGGTCAGGAAGATCACTCACCAATTACTGTCACAGTCAAAGCAAACTCACCTCGGGGAAATTATTTTATTTTATAACCAATTAAACATAGTAGGAAAATGGGAAATAAGAACAAACCTGAAATCACCTCCCCCTACCCTTCCTTCTTCCCAGGCTCACCTTCACTCCCAACTCTTTTACCTCCTCCCTTGAGCAGTGCATGAGATGGGGAGTGTGGATTGCTGTCAGCTCACAACACTTGTCTCTGCTGCTCCTTTCTCCTAACAGTTTCCCTTCTCCATGGGAGACATTCCTGCACCAACTTTTCCAACGTAGGTCCTTCCTGTGGGCCGCAGTTCTCTAAGAACTGCTCCAGTAACGTCTCTTTCCACGGGGTGCAGTCCTTCAGGAACAGACTGTTCCCATGTCCTGCCAGCTCCTGCATGGACTCCTCTCCACAGAGCACAGCCCCTGCCAGGAGCTCGCTCGAGTGTGGGCTCCTCCCAGGCTGCTGCTTCCTCCAGGGCATCCCCACCTGCTGTGCTCTGGGTTCCTTACTTGGGGTGAAGTGGGGATCTGCTCCTCTACTCACCTCCATGGGCTACGGGTCAAAATCCTCCTCCCTACGGGCTGTACCACAGGCTGCAGGGGAATCTGCTCCAGCACCTCCTCCTTCCCTGGCCTTGGTGCCTGCAGGGCTGTTACTCTCACATCTTCTCCCTCCCAGCTGCTGTTGCACAGTAGTGTTTACCCCGTTTTTAATACCTGACCACAGAGGCCCTCCCAGCATTGCTGGTTGGCTCAGCCTTAGTCAGTGGTGGGTCCATCCTGGAGCTCTCTGGAGCCAGCTCTGCCCAACTTGGGGGCAGCTCCTGGTGTCTCCTCATAGACAGTCACTCTGCAGGCCCCTGCTACCCACACCTGGCCATGCAAATCTGCCTCAGGATGATGAGGTGGTACCAAGGGGAGCATGGGGGTCTCAAGGAAAGCATGAGGCAGGGGAAGCTGTAAGAGGAGCTCAAAGATTCAACGAGCTGGATTCATTGCCATAGGCCCAGAGACCATCACCACTGCGACTCTGCTGACATGAGGCCAAATGCGTGGCCTGCCCCTGACTCAGGGCAATACCAAGGACAGGCTCAGGCTGGGCAGAGAGGGGATCGAGAGGTGCTCTGAAGAGGACTTACTGACCAACTAGGGATAGACATGATGTGTTTGTAAAACTCTATATAGAGACACATGTAAATAAACTGGCATCTTTTCTTCGCTCCATGAAAAGAGTGTGTCTTGTCTCTCTATCATGAGGTCACAGCGACACCCCAGCCCACACACAGCAACAACCCACTGTCACCCAGAAATCCCCCTGTCCTGGACTGGCCCCACAGTGTGGGCAGCAGAGAACAGGGGGGATTCTGCCCCTCTGCCTCGCTCTGGTGAGATGTCACCCGGAGAGCTGCCTCCAGCCCTCGGGTCAGAAGGATGTGGAGCTGCTGGAGTGAGTCAAGAGAGGCCAAAGCCTGGGAGCTGGAACCCCTCTGCTCTGAGCCAGGCTGGGTGTGTTCAACCTGGAGAAGAGAAGGCTCCAGGGAGATCTCAGAGCCATTTCCAGTGCCTAAAGGGAGTCCCAAGAGTGATAAGGGAGTACCTTGGAAAAGGGCCTGGAATGCCAGGACAAGGGGAATGGCTTTCCACTGGCAGAGGACAGGCTTGGGAGAAATTCTTCCCTGTGGGGATGGTGAGGCCCTGGCACAGATTGCCCAGAGCAGCTGTGGCTGCCCCATCCCTAGAAGTGTCCAAGGCCAAGCTGGAGGAGGCTTGGAGCAATCTGGTCTGGTGGCACGGGGTGGAATAGGATGAGCTTTGAGGTCCCCTCAGCCCAAAGCAGTCTGCGATTCTATGCTGAAGTGAAACATCACCATAGGGATGACCAATCCAGAGGTTACCAAGCTGCTATCTTGTCCATTGGGTGGTCCCTGACTGGGTCATCCCATTGGGCCAAGACTGCCTGGAAATGGGGGTGGCTCCAGCCAGGAAGATGCATTGCTGCCACTCACTGTGACAGACAACATGGAAAATAGAAATATTCGGTTGCAAAATAGAGCTTAAAGACTAACTAGCAAATTAGAGAAAAGAATATAAAAGTAGACACACAGGATGCTTAACCAGAGCTGGAAGCAGTGGATAAACAGATAAGAAGAAACCTAGGTGGGTTTTGTGGCAAAGTTATGTAACTTTAAGAAACAGCAGTGTATGTCCTAAGAGAAGTTCAAGGCAAGGGCACTTACAGTTGTGGGAGCTCTCAGTGAATATAACAACCAGAGACCCCTTTAGATGACCCTTTAAGACCATAAAAGGACTTTCAGTAAGGGGCAGAGGTGCATAAAATAGTTCTAGGAAAAGTAATGTTCATGTAGGAGCTAGGAATTACCTTGTGATGAATATATATGACCACAGTGTAATAAACACCCTGTTGTAAAGTTTCATGGCACACATTTGCTTAGAGGAAACATCCTCTGCATATAAATATTAGCTATTAATCAACAGTAATAGTGGCACCAGAGATGATCTGTGAGTGGTGTCACCACAACGTGGCCACTTCATACATCTGATCCAGCAGCACTGAGCCCGCTGGTTTGGGCGGTTTTCCATTTTGCCATTCACTCGGTCCATATCTCAAATATGATGCACTATCCCAGAAGTTATAGTTCCCTGTACTGGGTAGTAAGTTATTCTGATAAAGACTTTGAGTTCAATTGTGATCATAATAAACTCTTTATTTGCCTATAAATATATCCTTCATCCTATGGAACACAGCTGTATAAGGGCTCAATTACACCTATACTATACTTTAAACATCAACCACTGACTAAGACTGCATCCAGCTGGCTCCTCTCTGAGAACTTGAGGAGGTCAGGAGGTCCTTTCTGCACCTTCTGACTCAGCGAGAGTGTCTCCTGTCTGCTCCCTGCACAGGTCTCCGGGTCGTCCTGGCAGTGCTGGGCCATTTGTGACTGCAGCAGGGACACCTGAGAGAGGCACAAGGCCCGGCTCAGACAAGCCCACGCTGCCAGGAGCATCCGCAGACACGGTACCAGGTCAGGGCAGACATAGCCTCCAACTCCAGCCCTCACCAACACTCTGCCCTTGGGCAAGGGGAAAGGAACAGGCTCCAGACTGCCCCTGAACAGAGCTCGGATGATCAACAAGTGCAGTTCATGGCAGTCAAACCCTTCCCACGCACATCCCTCAGCTACCACAGCCCAATTAGAGAGGTTCTGACAGCATTTAGGAAACCAACTCTGATTTCCAAAGCACACATTTGGACCACTGACCCCTTTTTCCACAGACTGTGCATCAGCAGGAGAGCTGCTGCTCCCCTGAGCTACCGGAGAATTCTTCTACTTGAGCTGTGGGACAGCCAGGCCAGGCCTGAGGGGAATGTGGTGCTTGGGATTTTTTGGTGCTTTCTTAAGGCATTTTAAGACCCCAAGCCCCATTTTACACATCCTCAGTTTTTAATTATACGTTAGCTATGGCTTTAACTGATTGATATTTATTCACCTTTATTATTCTTCTACTCCATTTTACTTAATTTTGAGGGATTCTTTAAGGGGTTTGGGGATTTTCTGGTTTTGCCAAGTTTTAGCGCACAATCCACCTTTTCAACCCTCCATTGTTTAAATGTAAGCAAAACATAGCCTTAAATATTTCATACTTATTCAAATTTATTCCCTTTTTGTCAGTTTAATAGAAATTCCGAGGAGGTTTTCAGGCTTTTTTGGGTTATTCTGAGCACCTGCCCAGCCAATCCCTGAGGGGAGTTTGGCTGAGGCGGGAACTTCTCCCGCCCTCCCCTCACCGATTACTCCCATCCCTCCCCTGCCTCGCTCCCAGTGCCCCCTCGTGACTCTGAATTTTCCCCAGCTGCCCCAGTCTGGACTGGTTTATAGTGGTTTATTCTCCCCACCCCCAGGTAGAGGAGCTCCTGTGTCCCCCCACCCCCATCCCCCAGAGTGTAAAATTCACATCGCTGGAGATTCATGTCCATAAAGGAGGCAGAGGAGTCCTGTAAAAGTCTTTTGATTTGAACAAAGGGGAAGAGTCCATCAGGCATGTGTCCAATAGGGTCTCTCTCAATTAGTTGGAGCAAGTAACGCTTTTTTCTCCTCATTTCCCAGCCGCATTTCCTCCTCAATCCCTTTCCCCATTGGCTGAGGTATTTGGAAGCGTTATAAGTGTATGACATTGTTGGCTTTTCACAACTATTGGGATAAATGCTATATGTATAATGTTAAAATAACTTTTCTGTATAGTTTTTTTTTTTCTAATAGCAAAAGTTAGACATAGGTTTTTTTAGAGATTGTATGCTTAAACTACCCGTTTAGTTGAGGTAACAGCCCGTGAACATGTAATAGGGACCCTGCAGTGAGTTTTACTCACCGTAAAACGTGTTTTTCACAGGAAGGTACTCAGGACATCCCGATCTGCCTATCCATGCCCCCTTAGTGTCTGCCCTCCATAAAACACACATTCCATGATCATTACAACTAGCTAAATCAATTGATATTTTTCATAAGCTTTACTAATTGACATGGATTGCTCTTCAGCCAAATTCATGATAAACTCTGGAACTTTGTGTAGAAGAACAAAGACTTTATAGGACTGTGAGAGATGAGGTGATGTTTTGCTGAATCCAAAATGTTATTTCTCCCCCCAATGCCACTGGTACTCGCACACGGCCATGGCCTGAAGGGACACTCTGGTGGCCTTCAGGTGGGAGCTGGCAAGGGCGTCCTGACATGTGGGGCTTCAGCCCCTCCGGCGGAGGGTGGGAGGAGCTGCACCCTGAAATAGCACCGCAGCCCCCTCAGCCATGCAGCTGCACTGGTGCCTGACCGGCTCTGCGTGTTTGGAGCTGGGAAGGGGTCTCAGGGCATCCAGGGAGGTTTCTGGGGGGACTTTGCAGGGGCCACAGTGGCTGGGGGGAGCTTCAGGACATCTTGGGGGCATGGTGGCAATTTGGAATGGTGAGGGGATATGGGAGGGCTGAGGGGCAAGGTTTTCTATGTCTTTAGAGGTGGGGCTGATTTTGTGGCCCCCTCTGATTATTGGGTGCCCCCCCCCACCCCAGCAAAGGGCCGAGGGTGTTTTCTTCTCCTGTCTGGGAGGGAGGTGGGCTTTGAGGATCGCATCTTGTTTGTGAGGGATCCCTTTGTCACCAAAAGTGAGGGAAAACAAAAAAAAGCTTCCCCAACAGCATTTTTAATTTAGAGAATCAAAGTCATTATTTTATTCTGTCCAGGATGTGCAACAAATAATTTAATCCACACATTGCCCAAGTGTGCAGAGAAAATAATTCCATCGCTCATGAATTTTACTATATTTTTCAGATACCTACACAGTCAAAACCCATCGAAATGGTGTTTGAAGTTGATGGTTGTTAACAGTCATTATCTTTCGTGTATCTTCTGTGCTACTCCCAGTCTGTTGAGTTGTTAAGGTCCTCAGACGGTGCCTGCTGGACCAATGCCCTGTAAAGCAAATTCAATTTCCATTCCCTGTGCCAAGGGCGAACAAAACTGGCTGAAGTTACACAAAAATTTTAACCTTTGTAACATTTCCAACATCTTCCTTATTTTGAGGTCTCCCTTGATTTTGGGTCTTCCCTGTCATTTTGGAGTTCTTTTAATTTTGGCTTTCCCCCCAGGACATACATCCAAGGACATGTTCTCCTCCCATCTGAGGAGAATCAGGGGTCCAAGCTTCTTTGGCAAAGGTATTGCCTTGATATTGGGGTCTTCTAACAAGAGTTTGGGGTGTTCCCCAGTTTCAGAGCTCCCTTAATTTTCGGGCCTCCCCGGATTTTGGGGTCCACACAGTACATGTTCTCCTCCCACCAGGAGGGAGTGGGCAGGTCTTGGGAGTCTCTCCTCCCATCTAGGGAGGCCTGGGGAATCTGGGGGACCTATCTACTAATGTTCCCCCTAATGTTGTGATCCCCCGATTTTGGGGTCCCCTCCTGAGGCTGTACATCTGAGGACATTTTCTCCTCGGAGCTGCACTGGTTCCCACTGTAGGAGGGGGGGGCTGAGGGAGCGATTGGGGGTTTAGGGGCAGGGGGGAAGCCCCGCACCCACCACCAGCTACTCCATGGTTTTCCACCCCCTTTCCCATGCCCTTCTCATCTGTGGGGGGCACCAGCTCTCTACTATCACATACAGGGCCGTCCTTGGGGAGGGTTCTGGGAGTGCTGAGAGGAGATATAGGGGGAGATATGGGGGGAATATGGGGGTACAGAGTCCTGAAGGTCTCTGGGTAGTCCTCAACAGGGGGACATGATGTGAGTTATAGGGTCCTGTGAGAGCTCTTGGGCTCTCTGGGGATGGTTATTGGGCTGCCCCGCACCTGACCCACACCTTGCTCATTCCTGCCACACCTTTCCCCTCATCCTTCCCACCCTGCATCGCCCATGCCCTGCTCTGCCCCTCACCTGCCCCACCCATGCCACACCCTCTCACCTTTGCAGGTCCCATGTCCAGGTGAGCTGCACCGACTTGTTTGACATGGATTGGCACCAGTGCAGGGCAGGGTATGGGGGGAGCTTGGGAACGCCGAGAATGCGCCTTCCCCAGAACCACCATCACTGGGGACTAGTGATGCCCAAAACTAGATAAGAAAATAAAACTCTATAGTCAACTCAGCTGCAGAAGAGGTATCTATTTATTCAGCACTGGGAGTGAGGGGAATCTCTGCGCCAAAAACTCACCAAGCTTTTTAAGCCTTCAGTTACATTTTAAAAATTCTTCCTTGAAACATCTCGTTTACAACATATTATTAGCATACTCATATTTGCATAAAGCTGTGTCAGGGTTTTATAGCAGTTTGTTGCTTTCACACATGGGTCAGTTTCTTCTGTGGTGGTGGTCAGCCTTCTTGTGAGAAACAAGGCTCATTCTTTAAAAAATTTAAAAATTTAGTAAGGGATAAGAGGGACAGTAAACAGTGCTGGGTGCTTGGAAAACTGCCAGAGGCCTGCCAGTTAACCCAAAACAATTTTTGTATGTACTTTTTCATTACACTGGTTAAATGCATATTCAAGACAACATATTCATACATTCCTTTCAGTTTACATTTTCTGGGAATGCCTTTGCTTGGTCCTACCCTTGACCTGTCTTCTTAAAGTACATGCCAATAATGAAATTTATATCATATACATCCTCACAAGGCCCTGTGTTCTGCATTTTGAGAATTCTTGGTAACCGGAGGGTCAGCGGTAAATTCCTCTTTGCATTCTTCCTTTCGATGTTCGTTTTCTTGGCTCTTCTCAATGTTATCTTATCATACAGATAAGATACTCCACAAGTACATTAAATCAACATTATCTGAGTTATTCTCACTATTGTCATAAAGGCACAAATAAAAACAACAGTTAACAGCACATAGTCTCTATTTTGATATTTTGCAAGAGCCTAAACTATATTAATCACACTATATAATCTACAGGAAAAGCCCTGACAAATTATACTATATCCAAAGCAGTTAAACAGGGATTACAAACTGTATTATATAAAAATAACTTGCAAGAGCCAATATAATGGCGAAAGCCAATGACTACGTAGTAATTTATAACTATTCCCCCTGTTTGTTTTTTCTTACTTTATTTGGCTTGAGCTAAAGTTTTAAACCTCTGTATTTTTGGCACACCGATACCTTTTATGGATCATAAGTGCTTTTTAAGGTTCTTATTATAATTTGTTTTCTTTAATACCATGATTTTCTGTGTTCCTCTTGAGGTTCCTGACTTGGAGTTGGTGGGCATTGTTCTAGCTGCGTATTTTGAACCACATAAGTAATTAAGTGAATAATACATAGAATTAAACATAGAAGAAAAAATAAACTTTTTATACCACACATCATTATCAATCCTATCTTCTTCCACTAAGATATTCCAAAAAAACCTTCCCACCATCCTTTATTAATTATAGACTCCCACTTTTGGATTGGTACATGGGTCATTTTCCAGATGTTTTTGCTATATCCAAAACTGCATCTCCATTATCATCAATTTGTAGACAACAATCAGATGTGTTAAATTTTTCACAGACACCTTCTTCTTCTGCTAATAAATAGTCTAGCACCAACCCATTTAGATGTACTGCAGCTCTGGTTTGCCTTTGTTGGCTAGATATTAATTCTAAGGCTAGAGCTGTTTCATTAGTTATAAATTCTACAACTGCTTGGAGTCTTATGATATGATTTAACATATAAAATTGGGATACAATATCCCCAACTCCCATCCTGTCCCAGTTGGCTGGACCATGTGTTTGTATTATTTGTTCAGAAGGTTGCTCCTCATTACCCCACTTTTGATATCCCCCCGTTTCTCTGATTAACTTTGCTTCTTTTTAAGGTATCACAGACTGGTATTCCTAAATTTTCTCCATCTAGGTTTGGTAACAGAAAAAATCCTGGTTGTGTAATTCCTAGGGTACAACTTCCTTTCCACTGGGGAGGGAGTTTTGGATAAGCTCTTTTCCCACATATCTAGAACAAACCATCTGGTGCTTTCCAAAACTCATTTCTTTGGTTATTCATATTTTCCCAAAATTTAGATATTTTGGGGATCCCATAATAGGGGTTTTTCTCAGTGTCATTACACAAGAAAAGTTTGATTTCTTTCTCATATTTACAATTCCTTTTTCTTTCTTGGGTCCAATACTGTGTTAGTTTTTCAGAGATCCACCACATGGAAGTTCCATTAAAGACTTTATACCTTTTACAGGGGGGTTGTCCTGCTTTATTTAAGAATTTTCTTCCCATATGGCAGAGGCACTCCTCTTCTGTTATTTCTGAACTTAATATCCACCCTTCTCCAGGCCAGTTTTCTCTTTTTGTGTTGGTTCTGTTCCATTTGAAAAGTTCAATTGGGCCTGGGATACTGCCTTTCCATGGCCACTCTTTGGTCATTAAAACTCCCCCCCATACCCAACAGATGGTAACATCTAGTTCTTTACTGATTCCTTCTCCCAAATCTACAAACAAGTTCTTTTCTAACCTTTTCTATTTATTGTTTGAGTTTCGTATATAAATCTCCACGTGGAGATGGCTCTGGGTTGGATTGCTGTATCTGGTTTTTTGTGCTTGTTTATAATTCATTCTTGTATTAAATCTTGTATTAAATCTAGTTCTTTTTCCATTCTTGGGTCTGACTTATGGAAAAACAAACCCATTTTTATCCTTGTGGGCATCCATGGTTTGATCCTAGAATTTCTGTAACCCAGAACTTTTGCCCATTCTGTAGGCAGGTGACTAATTTCAATGAATTAAAACAGTGTTGGCTGAGGAAGGTATGAGCATAAAAATAAGAATCTTGAATTTTTCCGTGGTACAGTGTTCTGTAGCACTTGTGATATGGATCCTCCAGATAGCCAAGAGAGAAAATATAAACAAGGAGCAATAGAATTCCAGGATGACGTGTACCACCCCCCCATGCCTTATGGGATTGCAGCCCACAGCATGTATGTATGATCACCTTGGTGGCAAGCATGTGGGTTAATCTGGTTTTGCCTCCTCTCTCCTGACCACGAAATTATCTATGTCACCTGCTTTTCTTATATTGCGGTTCTTTTCTGTTCCTTAGTCAACCAGCACTATTAATTTCATTTGCAGAATAGGGTCTTATTACATCCATATCATATGGTGTTGTTGTCAGCACTCAAAATAAGGCCTTCATTTTTGATATACCACAGCCTCCCACTCAGTTTCTAATAGCCTGTGAGTATTGGGGAGCATCCATTCAACTGCACAACACAGCATTAAAATTGGTACTTGCAATCAATTTGGGTTTGAATTTTTCCCTTTCTCTCAACAAATTTTGGAACACACTTGCCGTTCGGGGGAGCGACATGGCCAGAGCTGGCCACAATTTTCACACTCACATTGTACCCAACTTGAATGACTTGCATTAGGGTGCTTTAAGCAGGGTGCGTGACCACGAAAAAATCCAGGAGATGTCTCAGCAGGAAAAGCAGGTGGTTTTTCTTTTGTAGGTCACAAGCAAAAGCAAAAACTCTAGAATCACTTATGGGCCCAGTGTCTTTTAATTTATCCCTGGTAAATTTATCCCCTGATTCATTCCATTGTGGAGGAAGTGAACTACCCCCCCCGCTCCTCCAAAGGTTGTGTTGGTGTTTGGAGAGCCTCTGGCCTTTGGGAATACAAAAGAACTGATAAAGCCCACACTGGAGCTTGAGGGGGTTCCCAAAGAGGGTTTGCACAGGGTTTGATGGGTTACCGGGGGCGGGAGCTGGGGGATTTTATAGGGGACTCAGTGCACCCTGGGAGATTTAAGGGAGGGCTTGGGGGGGACTTGAAGGCGTTGGGGAAGTCTAAGATAAGGGGTGGTGGCAAGGAGGCTGGGCATGTGGGAAGGGAAGGATTAAGGGGGTGTGATGGATCCTGCGAGGCAGGTTAAGGTGGTTCCTAGTGTGTTAAGGGAAGTCCTGGGGGAAGCTTGTAGGGGGATTTACTCCTTGGGGGGGCAAGGGGGTGAGGTGTGGTGCCTGGGGGAGGGGCTGGGTCTTGGACTATTTGGGAGGGGGCGATTCCTACAGGGCCCTTTGGGGGATTTAGGGGATTCCAAGGGGCCCAGTTCAGCTGCATTTCCTGCCCCTTCCACAGCAGGTGTTGCAGATCCTGAGGGGCTGCACCATTTCCAGGGCTCCCTAAAAGAGATGAACTTGAGACACTCCCCAAACACCCTCAAAGCTCTGCAAAAACTACCCTCAAAGCACCCTGCAGTAGGATCCAAAAACCCCCCTGGGAAACTCCAGAGGCATTACTGACTATGCAATGTATGCAAGAAACAAGTCCAAGGTTAGGGGGTCTCCTCCAGCTGATCAAGTCCTTCCAATCTTCAGTGCCGCAGGATTCTTCTTCCAAGAAAACAAAGGAAGGTAAGGCACTCTTGCTTGCCTGGAGGTTTCTGCATCTTCCATCAGGTTGTGCTCCAGGCCTCTATAGCCACTTCTGCCTTCAGCCTTTGTTTCTGCGGCTAAAAGTAGGGTGGGTGCTGGTAAATCCTAGGGAATCCAGGCACTGGCACAGGTTGCCCAGGGCAGTGGTGGAGTCACCATCCCTGGGAGTGTTAAAAAGGTGTATGGATGTGGCACCTGGGGACGTGGCTTAGTGGTGACCTTGGCAGTGCTGCTCAGTGGTTGAGCTTGATGATCTCAGGGGGCTCTGACAACTTGAACAATCCCCTGATGTCTCCATTACCCCCTGAGTGCCCCTCTCAGGCCAGTGCCTGTGCCCAGGGCCAGGGGTGGGCTCTGGCATGGGAGGGAAAAGCAGCTGCAGCCTCTGCCCCAAGAGCCCCCTGGCACCTTGCAGGGCTCGAGATGGGAGGATGCCATCTCAGGGTGGTCTCCAGCCAGAAATATTGCTCTGTCTTGACATTTCTCTCTT
>PYHW01010624.1:336765-351042 GCA_013186435.1 Turdus rufiventris | reverse complement strand
GGCTGCTCATTGCAGGGACAGACAGGACCTGTTGCTGGACTGCAGACAAAACGGTATGTTTAAAATAATGTGGGGTAGCCTATAAGATGTATGTGTGGCTTAAAGGCAACTGATCAGTTGTAGAAGACATTCTGCGCTTAGCACAAGCCTGTGCAGTTTTGCTTGCAAGCATCAGGAGGGTGTAGTGGTGACAGAAAGGGTTTGTTGTGGCAGGGGGACCCACTAGAAGTTCTGGGGGTGAACTGGACAAATCCTTGTTTATTGCTGCTATTTTTATTGCTGCTATATTAATCATTGTTATTTTGATTGGGTCCTGACTGTGTGAGTGACTCTGTGTATGACTGGTGAGATATACTTAGTACAAGGGAAGGGAGAGCTTGGATCTGCGTTTTCATTTTGGGAGACTGCAATGGCTGGAGAAGGGTGAAGCGACTGGGGTGACCATTTAAAATTGCTCCATGCTGTGTGTTGTGTTGGAAAGAGATGAATTCTTTGTCCCTTATTAAAGAGATACCCTTCCCTGCAGTGATTTTGTCTTTGGGATTCGCGTTGTGTATGGAGACTGCCTGGTTGTGGGGGACAGTATTCCCTGTAACACTTGGGGGATGGGCTTAACCTATCCCCTGCCACCGCTGGTCATTGAGTATTTTTGATTTCATATTGTGTATTTTAAGACTGCCATCTTGTGACAAAAATTATAATGACAACAAATTGGAAATTTTGCCCTGTGTTGTTACTCTGGCTGCGTTGTTGGCTGCTCTGCTGTAGTTTGCTGATAGAAGTGGCTGTTGAAGCTCGAGCCCGAGCTGAAAGAGCCCGGCCATCTAGCCAGGCTCTTTCCAGGTGGTTTCAGCTTGCGGCAGGAGAGTTTTTGAATACAGAAAGGGACTGGACTGCTGTAAGGAAAGAGGATGGTAGAATAGATAGGGTATTTTTGGGAGGACTATACTCAAGCCAAACTAATTCTGATTTGGGTTTTGACTGGGAACTACCCCCAGATAAGAGAGGACTTAGAAATCCATTGTGATAGGGATGAGCAGGAGTAATTCCTTGTTTTGTGTGTGGGCTGGCAATCTTCTACTGGGAACTGGAATGGCATTCAGCTTGGATTATTCTCTGGTGTAAGAAGTGAGAGAATAGGTGGTATTGTAAATCTTACAGGCAGAGACCTATGTGCCCCGAGTGTGCACTAGAGCTGTTGCAATATTATACCTGGGAGGCAGCGCATGCTAAATGTGAGATAGTAAATTTAGCCTGTGGAAAAGGTAATTTGGTCCCTGAGGACTGGGATGTTTTTGAGGAATATTGGGAGAGGATGAAAGAATGGTGTAAGTCTGGCAAGAGAAATTAAAGGAACTTCCTTCCTGCAGTGATGTGTCCCTGACTCTTGGGAATTCAAGCTATAAGGGGGTGGTATTTGTGGACTGTCAGAGTTATAGTGTGGTGGTTTGAGCATATTTTATATTGTGGCTAGAAGAATAGAAGGGATCTCCCTCCCTCCATGGTTAGGACTGTATCCTTGGGAATTTCCAAATCCGGTGAACTATTGGATAGAAAGAGGAGCTTTTTGGGTCTTCTAGAGGTTGGCATGCTGCACGGTTACTGTTACAGTGTAGGACTTGTGAAAAACATTGCTATTGTTCCTCTGAGAGACAGCAAGGTCTATGTCCTCAGTGTAAATTGAGGTATCCTAACCAAACTGATTTTGTACCTTAAATTCTAAAGTTTGTGTGTGGAAAATCACATTTAGTCCCTGCAATTTGGGCGTGTGTGTGGGAGGAAAATTGAGAAAGAATTGTGAGAGATTGCAAAGAGAGATTTTGGTGGAAATGGGACAGGACAAAAGGAGAAGAAAATGGGAGCTGGACTAAGTAAAGAGATTGCTAAAGCCAGTCCACTAGGCTGTGTTGTTGCACATGGGGGAACAGAAAACAAAAGAGACCTCATTAGATTCTGCAAGGACTGGTGGCCTTTATATAAATTGGATGATGGAGCGAAGTGGCCACCCCGTGGAACTTTGGATTATAACACTTTATTACAGCTCATGCTATTTCTTAGGAGGGAAGGGAAGTGGACAGAGGTAGCATATGCAGATATGTTTTTCTCTCTTAGAAACCACCCCGAATGGCAGAGGGATTGTGGGCTCAGGGCTCCATCTGACCCTCTGGTATTGGCCCTAGAGAAGGAGAATAAGAGAGGAAAGCTTAAGCAGTGTTGTTCAGCGTGCAGTACAGGGCAAAGATATACAAAATCTGATAAGGTTTACTAGAGTGTGTCCCAGGAACAAGATCTGGTGGATGATTTTTTCAAGCCTCTCCACATAAGAGAGGAAAGGGATGAGGATGGGGATGCAGACTCAGAGGATGCAGATCCCCCTTCAATCACACACTGGACTAGACAGCAGACACACATCATACAGGCACCTCTGCAAGAGGCAGTGGGACCAGAGAGAGGAATTGTATTGGGTAAAGTTCCCTTCTCCTCAATTGACTTGGAGGCATGGGAAAAGGTTGCTAAACATTACCTCAGCAATCCAGTTAACACAGCTAAACATCTGCAACATATAAAAAACCAACACAATCCAGATTGGAATAATATGCAATTATTATTGGGTGCACTGACCGAGACAGAAAAACAATTGGCTATAAAAACGGCAGGGGATTTGGCAGAAGATTATTACAAAACCCAAAAATTGGATGTGAAAGATTATTTCCCACTCCAAAATCCACAGTGGGACCCAAACAGATGAATAGAATTGAGAAAGTTGGAAAGTTATCAGAAGTGGGTCACAAAGGCGATGGAAAGGGTCATTCCCAAAACTATAAATTGGTCAGCATTGTATGAAATTAAGCAAAGGCCCTCTGAGTCACCATTGGAATTCCTCGATCGATTAAGGAATGCAATGCCCCGACACACATCACTGGACCCTGGGTCTGAAGTAGAGATACAGCAGTCAGTCAGTTTATTCCTGGGACAATCTGCGGGTGACATAAGACATAAACTTCAAAAGATACGAGGGGCAGAGGGAAGGAACTTAGAGACTCTGTTGGATGAGGCGTGCAGAGTCTTTAGTAACTGATAAAAAGAATATAAAGAGTGAAAGGGAGAGAGGAAGACACAGACAGGGTCCACCTAGACAAGGCCTGTCCTGGTTGGGCAGAGACCAGTGTGAAATCTGTAAGAAATATGGTCGCTGGAAAAATCAATGCCCAGAATGAAGCTGGGGTGGCCTTCAGGAAAAGAAAGACCAGGAAAAAGGAAAAGTGATTGTATATGTGAAAGAAGACTGAAGAGGACCAGTAAATATCACCCCAGGAGATCCACTGGTTATAAAATTGATGCTGGGGGAAGAAGGGAAAGAAGTGGAATTTCTGATTAACATGGGGGCAACATATTTGGCTCTGAATAAGACTTTGGTACCTGTGGGGAAGGATCATGTTACAGAGATAGGAGCAACTGGGCAGCCTGAAAAAGCATATTTTTGCAAACCATTAAAGTACAGGTTTGGAAAGCAATGGGGTATTCATAAATTTCTGTATCTGCCCAGTTCCCTGAGACATCTTCTGGGCAGAGACCTGCTAGAACAATTACAAGTAACCATTAAATTAAAAAATGAGGGGGTTATTCTGGCAGTAAATGATGAACAGTACATAAAGGCATTATGTTTAATGTTAACAGCTGTTCAAATGGAGGGAGAAATTAGTGAAGAAATAATAAATCAAGTGTTTGCTGGAGTGTGGGCTTCTAATGTACCAGGGAGGGCTAAAAATGCACGTCCTATATTAATTAAACCTAAAGAAGGAAAACAGTACCACTGTTTTTTAATACTGTAAACAAATTTATACAGTACCCCTTGAAAAAGAAAGATAGGAAAGGAATTAGTCTGATACATGAAAATTTTTTACAATTAGGGTTGTTAAAAGAGTGCCCTTATGAGTTCAACACTCCCATCTTACCGGTCTGAAAACTTGATGGTTCATATTGGATAGTACAAGATCTAAGAGCTGTTGACAAAATTACTAAAGATCTCTATCCCGTGTTAGCAGACCCATACACTTTGCTAACATGCGTAACACCAGACCTAACTTGGTTTACCACTTTAGACTTGAGAGATGCCTTCTTTTGGCTCCCTCTCAATGAGGACAGCCAGAAAAAATTTGCATTTAAAGGGGAAAACCCTAAAAGTGGGTGCAAATCCCAGCTCACATGGATGGTGTTGCCTCAGGGATTTAAAAACTCTCCCACCCTATTTGGGCAACAACTTGCCAAAGATCTGGAATCATGGAAGGCTCCCCCAGAAGAAGGAAAGCTCCTGCAGTACGTGGATGATCTCACAGCCACCTGGACAAAAGAGGCATGTGTAGCCTAGATGGTAAGCCTCCTAAACTTTCTAGGACTTCAGGGATACAGGGTATCAAAGAAAAAGGCCCAGGTAGTGAAGCACAAGGTAATCTATCTGGGTTATGAATTAGTGTGGGACACCGGAATCTAGGGCAAGATCACAAGGAAGCTATCTGCCAAACCCTGAAAACTCAGACAGTAAAGGAACTGTGTACATTCTTAGGAGTGACAGGATGGTGTAGGCTGTGGATACACAGCTATGGGTTACTTGTAAAACCTCAGTATGCCCTCATTGCAAACGGGAACAGAGAACTCCAGTGGACAAAAGAGGTCATGTGGGCCTTTCACCAGCTGAAGATGTCAGCTCCAGCTCTTGGACTCCCAGATGTGAGTAAACCAGTCTTTCTGTTTCTCCATGAGAAGCAGGAAATTGCCCTGGGGATACTGGCCCAGGACCTGGGTCCCTACAGGAGAGCAGTTGCTTACTTCACCAAACAACCAGACACAACAGCCAAGGGATGGCCGGGATGCCTCAGAGCCGTTGCAGCAGTGATGCTGAATATTCAAGAGGCATGTAAATTCACATTGGGCCAGAAAATGACTGTATTGGTGTCTCACACTGTGTCTGCAGTCCTGGAAGTAAAGGGCAGGCACTGGCTCTCCCCACAAAGGTTCCTGAAATACCAAGCCATCATGGTTCCACCATGGTTCCAAGACGATGTAGAGATAATTGTGACTAACATTTTCAACCCAGCTTCTTTTCTTAGTGGAAGTCAAGGGGAGCAGTACACCACAACTGCCTGGAGACTATCAAAGCCTCCTACTCCAGGTGCTCAGATCTGAAGGACACTCCTTTGGATGACACAGAAATCTGGTTTACTGATGGAAGGAGCTATGTTCTCAGTGAAAAGCAACATGCTGGTTATGCACTTGCAAAGAGGTTATAGGTTATAGAATCTGGACCCTTGCCAATAGACATCTCTGCACAAAAAGCTCAGATAATTGCTCTAACCCATGCGTAAGAGATCGCAAAGGAAAGAAAATAAACATTTATACAGACTCAAAGTATGCATTTGGGGTTGTACATGCACATGGAGTCATCTGGAAAGAAAGTGGACTGTTAAACTCACAAGGGAAAAACATCAAACGTGCAGGAAATATGGCAGCTACTGGAAGCAGTTCAGCAATAAAGCACATTAATGCACACCAGAAGGTGAGATCAGAATTGGAGAAAGGAAATGAGATGGCAGAAATAGAGGCAAAAGAAGCAGCAAAAGGTGAGATGACGACTGGGGGTCCCTTAAATTCAGATGGACAGATCTCTCTTGAAGGTAAGCCCGTATGTTTGTTATGTTTTAAAACAATGTTACTTATAAAGGTCTAAATGCTTTAAAAGGCCTGGTTTTACAATAAAGTGTCTCTTCTTTGAACCTGCCTGGGGACTCTGCATCGCTACGGACCCTCACCCACATCAGCCTAAGGCTCTGCTTTGACCAAGTGCGGCCTCATGGCACACAGATGCCACTGGGACATTGCCAGGCCTAGTGGAAACAAGGCTCCATTATTGCACAGCAGGGCCTCATGGCACCCAGGAGAGCTCTGTGACACAATGGGATCTCCTGGAAGCAAGTGTCCATTGTGACACAGCAGGACCTCATGGCACCCAGGAGAGCTCTGTGACACAATGGGATCTCCTGGAAGCAAGTGTCCATTGTGACACAGCAGGGCCTCATGGCACCCAGGAGAGCTCTGTGACACAATGGGATCTCCTGGAAGCAAGTGTCCATTGTGACACAGCAGGGCCTCATGGCACCCAGGAGAGCACTGTGACACAATGGGATCACCTGGAAGCAAGTGCCCATTGTGACACAGCAGGGTCTCATGGCACCCAGGAGAGCACTGTGACACAAGGCAGTTTGGGGTAACCAAGTGTCAGCTGCAAACACAGCTGGACCTCATGGAAGCCAGGTGCCATTTTGATATTGCCAGGGCACATGGAACTCAGTATCCATTGTGACACAGCGCAGCCTCATGAAACTCAGCAGACCATTGAGATAACCTGGAATCGCTTGTAATCCGGAGCGGCTAATATGTGAAAAAGAATTCTGAAATTTGCCAACCAGAAATGCGTGCCGGTAGCAGCCCCGAGCCGAGCCGAGCCCACCCGGCCCTGGCGGGGCAGCACTGGGCCAGGGGAAGCGAACGTGGTAGGGACCCGGCAGAGCGAATGCAGCAGTGGCGGGACCGACAGCACCGGGCCAGGGCCAGCCCGCCCAGTGGGGATGGGGCTGGCAGCAAATGCAGCAGGGGGACAGGTGGGCAGCGCCAGGCCGGGGGGAGCAGATGCAGCAGGAGCTGGGTGGGCAGCCGCAGGCCAGGAGAAGCAGACGCGGCGGGGGCCAGGTGAGCAGCACCGGGCTGGGGGGAGCAGAAGTGCAGGGGCTGGACAAAGCGAACGCGGCGGTGGCAGAACAGGCAGCGCCGGGCCAGGGCCAGCAGCACTGAGCTGGCTCACTCGGCCCTGTCGGCAGCCCCAAGCAGGCCGAGCCAGTAAACCCCGTGATCCCACAATTCAGATACTAATTGGCAGCTTTGTGAAAGCTGCACGGGGATCCTCACTGCAAACAAAAGTGCAGCTAATAATCAGGTGCAGCTTATATATGGACAAAGAATGAATGTTGCCAACACCCAGACATGTGGCTTATAATCAGTGTGACTTGTAATCGTGATACTACTGTACTTCCTTTGTTTTCATATCTATGATTACATATCCCAGTTTTTCTCTCCACTAAACTCATCCTCCGTTCCTATATGGACACTCTCTGCTCCCCACGGACACCCTGCTGCAGCCAGAGTGATCCAAAGGACACCACATTCTTTCCAAGGCCCAAACATGCCATTTCTCACCTCTGCCACACAGATCTTCCCCTGGACCATTCTCTCTTACCCCACCAAAATGTACATCTCTCCTCAACTTAAACAGGTTAAAGAAAAGGATAAACCAAAGCCTTTGAGGAGGGAAAATCCACACACCAACAGTCCTTGCAAAACCTTCAGCTCCACAACCTGCTTTGTACCTGCCACACATCACATCCAGACAGTTCTGGATTTAAGATGAAATTCCACCAGGATGGTGGGAAGAAGGCAGACACAGAGCAGGATGCTCTTGTCTACTCCCTTCTCACACATATAAAAAACAACTTCAACTTCATTGGTTTAGGGATAGTTACATGTAAAACACCCTCAGGACTATCCTAATTCAGCTTCTGCCAATGAACAGGGTTAATTCAATTAAATCATATCAGAAATCAAAGTGTCCCACCGGCCCTGACAGTCCTGGGGAGTACAGGGACACTAGTGCTACTATCAGCATTGCACACACAGCTCCAGAGGGCTGGGAAGAGACGTTGGAACTGGGTCCCTGCAGTCACAGTGGAGCAATACCATCGGTTTTCACTTTAAAAACCAGGACATCTCCCAGCACCATCCGTGTGGAAGCCCCTCTCCTCAAAAGGGACTGAGTTTCTCTGAGAGGAGCAAAATAAAACAGGAACACCTTTCCCAGCTGCTCTGCTCACAGCCCCAAATCACCTCAGCGCTGTCCTTGCACATCTTCTAGCAACAGTTAAAGCACCAGCACACATTCCCTGGGAGGGGCCAGGTCTCTCCCTTTTCCCCCAGGCATTTCTTTCTACGTGTGCCTGGGAGCAGGATTGATTTACAGAGAACAGCACACATGAGGAGTGTGAATTTCTCATCATCTCCCCAGACTGCCCTGACTGCTCCTCTAAGCACTCAAAATCCCAACTTGGAATAGGGGAAGGGGGCTCTCCAAGCCCTGAATCCTTCTTCCTTAAGGCTTAAACAAGCAATAACTGCTGCTAAAAAGAAAGAAGCAAAATCCAAAGCAGCTCTCGCTGGCACGAGGAGGCTTCAATTTACAAACCATTTTCACTGACTCATTCACAAACCATTTTTCTCTTCCTTTCTTCTTTTAACTTCTCAATATACTCTTCAATTTACTGTTAAATACCTTCCCAGTAAATTACAATCACAATGAGAAATCAGAAACTCATGTTTTTCAAACTCATTTCACACATTCAGCAAACTTTCACGGCCTTCTCTGTATTACTTTTATTTTCTAGCAGAATTCACATTTAAAGAAAACAGAATCCTAATTTTTCTACATACAGTTTGCATTTCCGGGATATTCCTATATCCTTGTTCGCCCTCTCTCTATCAGACACTGTATTTTAGGGCCAGTCCCTGTCCTGTTACAGTTTAAATACCGCTCCACCCCCACCGATGCTCCCAGCGGGCATGGCCAGTAGCATCACAAGGTTAGGGCATCCTGCAGCCTCCCAGGGACCAGTGACCACTGCCACCCCTGCTCAGGGCTGGCGGGGCCAGGCGCTGCCCGACGCTGAGTCCCCGCAGCCCTTCAGCCCCCCCCAGCCCCCACAGGCCATGCTCCCGGACCCGCACCTCTGCACTCGGTCTGGCTGCTCATTGCCTCACTTATATTTTTGCACACTTTCCCTTTCACCAACTCTGTTTTAACACACAGACACTACTCGTCCCCCGCTGCCGCCGTCAATACTCCCTTCCGATCACCTTTACTGCCTGCCCCACCCTGCTCTGGAAGTGGAGGACACAGGGGACCCACAGCTGCCTTCTCCTCTTCCCCAAATCTCTATGCAATAATGGATTAATTTTTCTTTAGACTTATTTCTCTTATCGGGACTCCCCTCCCAGTATTCTATCATCCAACTCAGTGGGCTGTCCCTTGTTATTTTGGGCAACTTACCTTTTTTTAAATCTTTTTTGATTTATCCAGGGTTTTCCTGGGGTTTGCTCTTTTTCTGTCCTATGTCTTTTACAAATAAAAATCCCAAGCTACCTTAGTATACTTTTTACCGTGTTTCACGCTGGGACCTTCCAAATCTGAGAAGTATTGAACTGCAGTTTAAACTTTATTTATTTCAATTTTTCCAATCTACTCACCTCACACATAGAACTGTTCCAGTGGAGCTTTCCAAAAGGAGCCGAGCTCTCTTTTCCTGGGCTTGAACTAGCCCCTGGACCGAGAAGTTTATCAGTTTTCCAAATCCTAGGAAACGTACCTCCCTCCCGATCCCACCGTGACTAACCCACAAAACACCCTTAGTTTTAGGCTCAACATGCGAGAAAGAGTTCTTACACGTAACATTTGCTTCCCCCTCAACCGACCACGTCCCTCGCGGGATGGTGGAACTGCGATTTTGGGGCCCACTATCGCTTCGTGATCAGATCACGTCTCACCCACGTGCTCAGTCACACCTCACTCAACCACGCAATACTTACGGTTCCTTTTCCTGCATGAATTCTTCGTGCACGTCGAGTTTTATGAGTGAAACAAAGTTGCTGTGGTTATCCAAGAGCTCTGGGCCCATTTTCCCCTTTTTGATTGTGGTTTCTGGTTTTAGTTCGGGATCCTGACTGGTTCTGGGGAGTTCTCCGATCCCACCAGGTTGCTGAACTCAGCAAGGCGCCTCCTGGACAGAAAAGGGGTCCCACCCCGAACCCCAAATCAGGATCACGTCGGGATCATCAGATTGTTATAGCTAATAACTGAATCACGCTGAATTAAATAGTAAAACAGCAATTTTTATTTTTGTGACTGAAAATACAGTCTTGGGAAGCCACAAATGAAACAGGACAGCGCCGAGCCCGGGGAATTGGTGCTGGGTGATCACACACACTCATCTGACCTCTATCGCATCAGATCCCCCTGTTCACACTGCCATCCTGGGGAGACCAGCTTTTATACAGTTTTTCTGGCCTGAGGCGAGAGTTTCCTTTGTTTCTGCTGCAGATTCTCATATTTAGATTAAATCCTTTTCCTGGTGCTACCCTGGACAAAAGTCCTTCCTGCACATCAATGGGCTGTGTCTGCTCTGTATTGATGTGTAATTTTCCTTGGGAGTGCTGCTTACTGGAACCGGTGGAGGTGATGGCTGTCTGATATGTGGTACTTGCCAAGTTCTTTGTTGATGATCTTACCCCATCCGTTTTTTCAGGGTTGCTAAGCTAGGTTTGTTGATATGCTAATTAAGGCCTTTGTTTAGGGCTCCGGGTGCAGTGGCTGAAAAGTTCTCTTACTTTATTTATTTTATACAACCTTCTTATATATAAACACGAATTATAACAACATATATCACAATGCTCTGCAGTATCCCACCAACCCTAAAAACTGCCGTAAGTCCTTTTTAGTCTGGGGTAATGGTACTTCTAAAATCCCTTGAATTCTTTCTGGATCAATACACCGTAACCCTTCAGTCAGAATGTGTCCCAAATATTTGACCTTCCTTTCTACTAACTGCGCTTTCTTTTCGGACACTTTAAGTCCCTTTTTTGCAAGGAAATTAGCAGTTTTACAGTAGCTTCTTCAACCACGTTTTCCTGTTCCCCTGATATAAGAGCAAATCACCCACATACTGCAACAACTTAACTCCTGAGGGTGGAGTAAACTCTCTTAGTATTTTCTGCAAAGCTTGCCCAAACAAAACCAGTGACTCAGTATATCCCTGAGGGAGTACTCTCCATGTCAATTGTTGCTTTATCATTTTCCCTCCTTCCTCCTGTTCCCACTCAAAGGCAAAATACTGTTTACTATCTTCAGTAATTGGACACCTCCAGAAAGCATCCTTCAAATCCAGTACAGAATAATACTGATGTGAAGAAGGGATCTGATTCAGGACTGTATATAGATCCGGAACTGTGGGATGACTTGGTTTGACAATTTTATTTATTATTCTTAAATCTTGCACCATTCTGTAGGTTCCATGTGGTTTCTTAACTGACAGGATAGGAGTGTTACAGGGAGACATACGTGGCTCCAAAAAACCTGGTTTTAGCAGGGACTCAATAACAGGCTGTAACCCCTTCTTTCCCTCCCTTGAAAAAGGGTATTGCTTTTTAGATACCATTTGTCCTGGTTGTTTCAAGGTAATTTGAAGAGGCTCTATATCTAGTTTTCCATATTTCCCTGGAGCTGCCCACACTTCTGGATTTATTTCAGCATAAACCTTCTCAGACATTTTACACAAAGATACCACAGTTTTGGACTCCATGTCACTTTTTATAATATGAATTTGCATTCCCATTCTAGCCCTCAAATCCCTTCCCAATAAATTACAGTCACAGTCAGGAACAAACAGAAATTCATGCATTTCAAACGTATCTCCCACATCAATTAACAGTGGTTGAATAAAATACACTCACTCATCTTTTCCACTCACTCCTTGAATAACCAAGGATCTTTTTGATAATTTCCCCCCTTTAGGTATAAAATTTAAGGTGGATCGAGAAGCTCCTGTGTCTATCAGAAAACACACCTCCTCTCGATGTGGACCCACCTTAAAAGTTATCAAGGGCTCCTGAGTGGTGGGTCCTTGATATAATAGGAGCCCTTGACACCCCTGACAATCCATTTCCATTATCCTATGGACTTGCTCCTCCTGAGGGTCCAGCTGTTTCTGCGGGCACTCATTTTTCCAATGCCCTTCTGCCTTGCAGATAGCACACTAATTCTTCCCCAACCGCTGTTTGGGTTGGCTCTCCCCTGCTGAGGAATGCCTCTGCCATGCCGTTATGGCCGACCCTGTCCCATCTGTCCTAGGGGACCCCTTGGACCTCTCCAGGGGTGCAAAATCTCTGCCATCATCTTTGCCTTTTCCTCATCCCTTCTTACATATATCTGCTATGTTTTTCTAACCAATTTCTCCAAAGGTTTATTCTGCCACTCTTCATCTTTCTCTACTCCTTTCCTTATATCAGGCCAGGCCTTAATAACAAATTGTACCTTCAACAATGTGTCAAAGGCTGGCCCCTCAGGATCCATCCCCCCGTGCTTCCTCAAGGCATCCCTAATCCTCTTCAACCAATGAGAGGGGCTTTCCTGTTTCTCCTGTTCTAACGACATAGCCTTAGCTATGCTGTTAGTTTTGGGAGCAGCTGACCCCCCAAAGGAACTTGACCAAGTGGCATCTGGTGTATCCCTGTTTCTTGGGGGGCTTCTGATGTCCTAAACTGAGTTGCTCTTCTAGTTCTAGGGGGTGATACGTGCTGCTCCGCTCCCCCTATACCATCATTAATTTCAGGTGGTGCCGTAGGAATAACATTTTCCTGCCCCTTTTGCTCTGGAAGTGGAGGATACAGGGGGCCTGCAGTTGGCACTGGGTCAGCTGGCAACACTGGAGGACAAGACGGGGGAAGGGGCTGAAAAACATCCCAATCCTCACCATTTTCCTCTTCCTCCCCTTTTTTCTCTCCTCCCTTTCTCAACACATAGATTTCTCCTGTTGCTTGTCTAACCCATATTAATCCACATTCCCTTTCAGTCCATCTTTTCCAATTCTCCTCTAAATACCTCAACAGAACTCGACACAAATGAATTTTATCTGTTCCATAACATGGCCATATAAGCCCCTTTGCCAACTTATACTCTGGCACACAAAATAACAATATTTTACCATCATTTCCATAGTTACCTCCGGGTGAATATACAATCTATGCCAAGACCTCAGCATTCTCTCCAAGGGACTCACCGGGGGTATTATGGGATCATCATCCCTTTTGCCGGGGCCCCTTCCTGGCTTTACCCTTGCAACCCTCCCTGGGTGCCCTGTTTTACCTGTGCTGCCCTCCCTGGGTGCCCTCTCAGGTTTGCTCCCGCAAGATCCCATTTTACTTACCAGTGAGATTTTCAGTAGTCCTTCCCTGTGGACTCTTCACAGACCCCTCTGGTCCGCCACTCGTCTGTCTCCTGGACAGTCTCGGGAACCCAATCGATCTACCAGCAGATCCACAGTTCCTTTGTAAAGACAAATCCAGCGTTCCTCTCAGCCACATGGCCTCTGCCTTTGCTCATGAATAGTCACTTTTCCAAGACTCCTCTGTCACCTTTGGGCACACAAACCTCTGGCGACGTGAATTTTGCCGCCCAGTCCCAGGCACAGGACAGCCACCTCTGTGCTACCGCCAGGAACCGGGACGAGCCAGCGCTGCTCCGGCAGCGGCTCCTGCCGAGGTCCCAGCGGGAAGGAGAGCGCGGGCAGCCGCTCCCGCAGCGCCCTCAGCCCANGGGGAACACGGGCCGGCCACGGCACAACGAAGCCGCCAGAGCCTCCTGCCGCCCCCTGCGCCCGCCCGCAGCGAGCCCCGAGCCCCCGCAGAAGCGAGCGCAGCTCCCACCTGCGCTGGGGCTGCCTCCGAGCTCCGCCGCAGCATCACTGGGCTCCGGCCACTGCCGCCGCGGCCGGGCCCGCGCAGAGGGTGCTCCAAGGGCGCCTTTGCCGCTCTGCCCAATCAGCGCGCGAGAACGATGAGTGACGGCATAATCAGCCAATGGCAGCGAGGGGCGGGCTCTGCACACGGCCCAGCCTTGGCCCGCGCTCTCAGGGCCCCCCGGGCTGGGCGAGGGCAAAGCCGGAGATGAGGAACAGCCAAGGAACGGGCCCGGGCCGAGCCGGGATTGGCCTCACAACACAAAGTTCTCCGCAGCTCCCGGCACGCCTTTTCCAGCTCTGCGTGTTCACTGGCTCTGTCTCAGCGGGAAGCCCTGGAGCCTCACTTCTCCTACCCCTAATTAGGAGTGTCAGTGCATGGCTTTAGTTTTCCTCTAAATCAGAGAAACTGCCTCTTTGGATGAGTGGAGGAGGGGAGAGATTTCTGGCAGAAAATTCCAGAAACTCAGAGAAGGCGAATGAGAAGTAAATGAAGACCCTTCAAACCAGCTTTCCCCCACGCCTCCCTCTCTCCAGCTTCCCCTCCTACTCCAGCAGTGAAAATTCCCTCCCTCCCAGTTCACTATAATTTGGAAATTCAGGAACTCTCAGGCAAAAGGTATGGGTTTGGAATAACAGTTCTTTACTGATATATCTACAAGACAAACAA
>PYHW01010624.1:272072-289199 GCA_013186435.1 Turdus rufiventris | reverse complement strand
GCCCTTCCCCCTGGCTGGAGCAACTTCCAATGGGATGCAGTAATTTTATCAGTCACACAGTGGGACTCAATGGCCATTAGCAGAAGATGACTCTCTGGAGGAAGGAAGGGTTGTGAAAAGATAAAGAACAATGCCCCACCTAGTTTCAATGGATGTCCCATTAGCAGAATATCTCCCACTGAGATCAGGATCACTGCCCCCACCCTCAGCAGATAGTGATAGAATAGATACCTTTTATCACACTCTGTATTGTAGCATGCGACTTATAATCATGAAATTACTGTATATAGAAATCAAAAGAGATCATCACAACTTTCCCCCAAAGTCCCCCCCAAATTTCCAAAATTACCAATTTTTCCCCTAATTCCCATATTTCCCAACAAAATTCCCATTTGCCCCCAAAAAATCTCAATTTTCACCCCAAAATTCGACAATTCCCCTTCAAAGCCCCAAAAATCCCAATCTTCACCAATATTTCCAAAAGATCCCCACAAATTCCCACAAAAAATCCCACAAAATCACCCCGAAATTCCCTCGGAATTTCCACAAAAATCGCCCCAAATTCCGCTGAAATTCCCCACTTATTTCCCCCAACATCACCCAAAGATCCACTCAGAATCCCTCCCAAAATCCTTTCAGAAATACCCCAAAATCCGCTCAGAATTCCCCCAAATTCCTCCAAAATTCCCACCAAAATTTCCACAAAAATCATCCCCAAACTTCCATCAAAATTCCTAGAATAATACCCCCAAATCACCCCAAAATTATCTCAAACTTCCCACTAAAATGCCCCAAAATCCCCTCAGAGATTCCACAAAGTCCCCACAAAATTCCCTACAGAACTGCCCAAAAATCCCAACAAATTCTCCAAAAATTCCCACAAAAATTCCCACAAACTCACCTCGAAATTTCCTCAGAATTCCTGCTGAATGGCCCCCAAATCCCCTCAGAATTTCCACAAAATCCCCACAAAATCACCCAAAAATCCCCCAGAACTGACCCAAAATCCATTCAGAACTATCCCAAATCCCCTTAGAACTGCCCCAAATTCCCCAGAAATTCCCACAAAAATTCTAACAAAGATCACCCCAAAATTCCTTCAAAATTTCTACAAAAATCACCCCCAAATCCTCTCAGAATTTCCACAAAATTCTCTCAAAATCCCCTCAGAGATTCCCACAAAATTCCCGACAGATCTGTCTAAAAATCCCAACAAATTCTCCAAAAATTTCAGAAAAATTCCCACAAAGTCAGCCCAAAATCCCCTCAAAGGTTCCACAAAATCCTCACAAAATTCCCTACAGAACCGCCCGAAAATCATGACAATTTCTATAAAAATTCCCACAAAAATTCCCACAAAATCCCCCTAAAATTCACTCAAAATTCCACTGCATCGCCCCAAAATACTCTCAGCGATTCCACAAAATCCCCACAAAATTTCCCACAGAACTGTACAAAAATCCCTAACAAATTCCCCACAAAATCCCCAATAATTCCCACAAAATTGCCGCAAGATCTACAAAAATTCCCTCAAAACTCACACTAAATATCCCCAAAATCCCCTTAGGATTTCCACAAAATTCCCCAAAAAAATTCCCACAAAAATGCCCTGAAATTCCCACAAAAAACACGCAAAAATCTCCCAAAATTGCACAGGAATTCCCACAAAAATCACCCCAAAATTCCCACAAAAATCACCTCAAATTCCACAGAAATTCTTCACAGAATTCCCTCAACATCACCACAAGATCCACTCAGCACTGCCCCAAAATCCATTCAGAACTGTCCCATATACCCCCAAAATTCCCACCAAAATTCCAAAAAAAATCACCCCAAAATACCCTCAAAATTCCCGCAAAAATTCCCATGAATTCCCCTAAGTTTTCCACAAAATCCCTGCAAAACGCCCCATGGAACTGACCAAAAATCCCCACGAAATCCCCAAAATTCCCACAAGAAATGCCCCTAAGTCTCCTCAGAATTTCCACAAAATCTCCACAAAATTCCCACAAAATTTCCCAAGAACTCCCAAAATCCCCACAAATTCCCTTAAAATTGTCCAGAAATTCCCTCAAAATCACCCAAAAATTCCCTGAAAATTCCCACAAAATCCCTCAGAATTCTCACAAAAATCCCCACAAATTCCCCCAAAATTCCCCCAAAATTTTCCAGAAAATTCCCACAAAATCACCCCAAAATTCCCTTGAAATTCCCACAAAATTTTCCCCAAATTCTGCAGACATTCTTCACAAAATTCCCCCAACATCACCACAAGATCCACTCAGCACTTCCCTAAAATCCCTTCAGAACTTCCCCAAACTCCCCTCAGAACTGCCCCAAATTGCCAAAAAATTCTCACCAAAATTCCCACAAAAATCACCCCCAAATTACCCCAAAATTTCCTAAAACTTCCCATAAAATTCTCTCAAGATCACCTCAGTTGTTTCACAGAATCTCCACAAAATCCCTAGAAAATTCCCCATAGAACTGCCCCAAAATCCTCACAAATTCCCCCAAAATTCCCACCAAAATTCCTACAAAAATCACGCCAAAATTACCTCAAAATTTCCACAGAATCACCCCATAATCCCCTCAGAATTTCCACAAAATCTCCACAAAACCCCCAAATAATTCCCCAAGAACTGCCCCAAAATCCCCACAAATTCCCTCAGAATTCCCACAAAAATTCCCACTAAACCAACCCAAAATCCCCTCAGAGATTCCACAAAATCCCCACAAAGTTTCCTATAGAACAGCCCAAAAATCCCAACGAATTCTACAAAAATTCCCACACAGATTACCAAAAAATCAACCCCAAATTCCCACAAAATTTCCCACAAAATGGCCCCAAAATCTCATCATAATTTCCACATAATTGCCTAAAATTCCCACAAAAAATCTCACAAAATCACCCCAAAATTCCCTCAGAATTTCCACAAAAATCCCCCAAAATTCCACAGAAATTCCTCACAAAATTCCCCCAACATCACCGCAAGATCCATTCAGAATTGCCCCAAAACCATTGAGAACTTCCCCAACATTCCCTCAAAACTGACCCAAATTCCCTAAAAATTTCCACTGAAATTCCCACCAAAATTACCTCAAAATTCCCACAAAATCATCCCAAAATCCCCTCAGAATTTCCACAAAAATTCCCCAAAATTCCCTAATAAAATTCCTACCAAATCGCCTCAAAATTCGGTCAAAATTCCCAGAATAATGTCCCCAAAATCACCCAAAAATTCTCTCAAACCTCCCCCTAAGTAGCCCCAAAATCCCCTCAGAGATTCCACAAAATTCCCCATAGAACTGCCCAAAAATCCTGACAAATTCACCAAAAATTTCCGTAAAATTCCCACAAAGTTATGTCGAAATTCTCTTGAAATTCCCACACAAAATCGCCCCAAACTCCCCTCAAAATTTCCACGAAATCGTCCCAAAATCCCCTCAGAATTTCCAACAAATTCCTCAAAATTCCCTCAAAAAGTCCGACACAATCGCCTCAAAATTATGTCAAAATTCCCAGAATAATGCCAAAACTATTACTCCAAAATTCTCTCAAAATGCTCACAAAATGCCCCACAGAAGTGCCCCCAAATCCCTACAACATCCCCCAAAATTGCCACAAGAGTCGCCCCAAAATCCCCTCTGTTGCCACAAAATTCCCTACAGAACTGCCTATAAATCCCGACAAATTCTCCAAAATTTCCCACAAAAATTCCCACAAACTCACCATAAAATTCTCCCAAAATTTACACAAAATCACCCCAAAATCCCATCAGAATTTCCACAAAATCATCCAAAAATTCCTACAAAAATTCCCACAAACTCACCCCAAAATTATCTCAAAATTCCCACACAATTGCCCCAATATCCCCTCAGAATTTCCACGAAATCATACAAAAATTCCCACAAAAATTCCCAGAAAATCACCACAAAATTCCCTCAAAATTCCCACAAAATACTCTAAAATTCCCACCAAAAAATCCCACAAAATCACCACAAAATTCCCTCAAAATTCCCACAAAATCCCCCAAATTCCGCAGAAATTCCCCATAAAATTCCCTCACCATCACCACAAGATCCATTTAGAACTGCCCCAAAATCCATTCAGAAAATTCCCTAAAACACCCCCCCAAAATCACATCAAAATTCCCCCAAATTTCTAGAATAATGCCCCCAAAATCACACAAAAATTCTCCCAAACCTCCCCCTAAATTACCCCTAAAATCCCCTCAGAAATTCCACAAAATTCCCCACAGAACTGCCCAAAAATCCTGACAAATTCTCCAAAAATTTCCATAAAATCCCCACAAAGTTACCCCAAAATTCTCTCGAAATTCCCACACAAAATCGCCCCAAACTCCCCTCAAAATTTCCACAAAATCATCCAAAAATTCCCACAAAAATTTCCACAAAAGCAGCCCAAAATCCCCACAAAATCCCCCAAAATCCCCACAAGAATTGCCCCCAAATTCCCACAGAATTTCCACAAAATCCCCACAAATCCCCCAAAAATTCCCCAGGAATTGCCCCAAAATCCCCACAAATTCCCCACAAAATTCCCACAAATATTCCAAAAAAATTACCCAAAAATTCTCCCAAAAATCCCCTCAGAGATTCCACAAAACCCCCACTAAGTCCCGTACAGAACAGCCCAAAAATCCTGACAAATTCTGCAAAAATTCCCACAAAAATTCCCACGAACTCACCAAAATGTCTTTCGAAATTCCCACAAAAATCACCCCAAAATCCCCTTGGAATTTCCACAAAATCATTCAAAAATTCCCACAAAAATGCCACAAGAACTGCCACAAAATCCCCACAAATTCCCCCAAAATTGCCCAGAAATTCCAACAAAATAACCGCAAAATTCCCTCAAAATTCCCATAAACATCCCCACAAATTCCCCACAAAATCCCACGAATTCCCACAAAAATTCCCACAAAATCACTCCAAAATTCCCTACAGAACTGCCTATAAATCCCGACAAATTCTCCAAAATTTCCCACAAAAATTCCCACAAACTCACCACAAAATTATCTCAAAATTCCCACAGAATCGCCCCAATATCTCCGCAGAATTTCCATGAAATCATACAAAAATTCCCACAAAAATTCCCCCAAAATCACTCCAAATTTCCCACAAAATTCCTCCCAAATCCCCTTAGAATTCCCACAAAAATCTCTGCAAAATTCCCTGCAGAAATGCCCCAAAATCCCCTAAAATTCCCACAAAAATTCCCGCAAAAATTTGCACAAAAATTCCCCAAAATCTCCCCAAAATTCTCTTTAAATTCCCACAAGATACCCTCAGAATCCTCTCAGTATTCCCACAGAAATCTTCAGAAATTCCCCAGAAAATCCCCACAAAATTTTATACTAAAATTCTCACAAAAACCACCCCAAAATTCCCTCAAAATTCTGGCAAAATCTCCACAGAATTTCCTCAGAATTTCCACAAAATCCCCTAAAATTCCAGCAGAAAATCCCACAAAAGTACCCCAAAATTCCCTTGAAATTCCCACAAAATCGCCACAAAATTCCAAGAAAATCCCCACAAAACTGCCCCAAAATCCCCACAAAATGGGGTAATTTTGGCACGATTTTGTGGAAATTTTGAGGTAAATTTTGGGTGATTTTTGTGGGAATTTTGATGGGAATTTTTGGGGAATTTGGGGCAGTCCTGAAGGGATTTTGGGGCATTTCTGAGGGGATCTTGTGGTGATGTTGGGGGAATTTTGTGGAAATTCTGAAGGGGTTTTGGGATGATTTTGTGGGAAATTTGAGGGAATTTCGTTGAAAATCAGAGAGAATTTTGGTGTGATTTTGGGGGAAATTTTTGGGGATTTTGGGTGGATTTTGCGGAAATTCTGAGGGAATTATGGGGTGTTTTTGTAGAGATTCTGAGGAAATTTGGGGGACTTTTGAGAGAATTTTTGGCAATTTCATGGGGAATTTGTGGGGATTTTGGTGAGAATTCTGAGGGGATTTTGTGGGAATTTTGAGAGAATTTTGGGGTGATTTTGTGGGAGTTCTATGGGGAATTTTCTGAGGGGATTTTTGTGGAAATGCTGAGGGGACATCGGGGCAATTTTGCGGAAATTTTGAGGTGATTTTGTGGGAATTTTTGGGGATTTTGTGTTGAATTTGTGGGGATTTTTGTGGGAATTCTGAGGGGATTTTGAGGGGATTTTTGGGAATTTTGAGGGAATTATGGGGTGATATTGTGGGAATTTTTGTGGGAGTTTTGGGGCAGTTGTACGGGTAATTTTGTGTGGATTTTGTGGAAATTCTGAGGGGATTTTAGGGGAATTTTGTGGGAATTTTGGGGTGATTTTGTGGGGAATTTTGAGGGAATTTTGGGGTGATTTTGTGGGGAATTTTGGGGGATTTTTGTTGGAATTCTGAAGGGATTTTAGGGCCTTTTTCTGGGAATTTTGAAGGAAGTTTGGGGAGATATTTTGGGAATTTTTTGGGAAATTTTGGAGGAATTTTTGGGGATTTTTGAGAAGTTATTGGGGAATTTTGTGGTGATTTTGTGGAAATTCTGACAGAATTTTAGGGAGATATTTGGGGAATATTTGAGGCAATTTTTAGAGGATTTTGGTGGAATTTTGAGGGAATTTTGAGGGAATTTTAGGGTGATTTTGTGGGAATCTCTGTGGGAAATTTGGGGTGAGTTTGTGGGAATTTTGGTGGGAAATTTTGGAGAACTTGTCGGGATTTTTGGGCAACTCTGTAGGGAATTTTGTGGGGATTTTGTGGAATGTCTGAGGGCAATTTAGTGATAATTTTGAGAGACTTTTGGGGTCATCTTGGGGACATTATTCAGGAACTTTTGAGGAAATTTTGAGTCTACTTTGTGGGAGTTTTTGAGGGAATGCTGGGGAATTTCAAGGGAAATTCTGAGGGGATTTTGGTGTGATTTTGTGGAATTTTTGAGGTAATTTTAGGGTGAATTTTGGGAATTTTTTGGGGAATTTGTGGGGATTTTGTGGAAATTTTGTGGAAATTTTGAGGTAATTCCATGGTGTTTGTATGAGAATTTTTTTGAAATTTTGGGGTGATTTTGTGTGAAGTTTTGTGGGAATTTTTGGGCATTTTGTGGTGAATTTGTGAGGATTTTCATGGGAATCCTGAGGGTACTCTGAGGGGATTTTGTGGGAATTTTGAGAGAATTTTGTGGTGATTTTGTGGGAATTTTTGTTGGAATTTCTGGGGATATGTGGGGATTTTGGGGTAGTTCATTGGGAACTTTGTGGGGATTTTGTGGAAATTCTGAGGGGATTTTGAAGCAATTTTGTGGAAATTTTGTGGGAATTTTGGGCTGATTTTTGTTGGAATTTTTGACAGACTTTTTGGAGAATTTTGGGACAATTCTGAGGGGTTTTCCGTGTATTTTTGAAGGGATTTTGGGGCAGTTCTGAGGGAATCTGGGGGTGATGTTGGGGGAATTTTGTGTGGAATTTCTGCGGAATTTTTGGTGATACTTGTGGGAATTTTGGGGCCATTTTGTGGGAATTTTGAGGGAATTTTGGGGTGATTTTGGGGCATTATTCTGGGGATTTTGAGGTAATTTTTTAGCACGGTTTGAGGGGATTTTGGAGAATTTCGAGATAAATTCTGAGGGGATTTTGGGGCGATGTTGTGGAAAATTTGAGGTAATTTTGGAGTGACCTTTGTGGGAATTTTTGTGAGAATTTTGTGGGGATTTTGTTGGGATTTTGTGGAAACTGAGGAAATTCTGTGGTGATTTTGCTGGAATTTTGAGGAAATTTTGGGGTGATTACATGATAGGTTTGGGGATTTTTTGGGAAATTTTTGGGAATTTTTGTGGCAATTCTGCAGGGATTCTGAGGGGATTTTGTAGAAATTTTGAGAAAATTTTGATGTTACATTGTTGAAATTTTTGTGGGGATTTTTAGGGGATTTTGTGGAAATTCTGAGGAAATTCCTTGGTGATTTTGCGGGAATTTGGAGAAAATTTTTGGGTGATTTTGTGCTAATTTTTGGGGATTTTTTTTTAAATTTGTGGGAATTTTTGTAGCAATTTCGAGGAGATTCTGAGGGGATTTTGTGGAAATTTTGAGAAAATTTTGATGTGATTTCGTTAGAATTTTTGTGGGAATTTTAGGGGATATGTGGGGATTTGGGGGCAGTTCTTGAGAAATTTTGTGGGGATTTTGTGGGATTTTTGAGGGAATTTTGGGGTCATTTTTTTGGAATTTTGTGGAAATTTTGTGGAAATTTGTGGGGATTTTGGGGCAGTTCTTGGGGAATTTTGTGGGGATTTTGTAGAATCTCTGAGGGGATTTTGGGGTGATTTTTGGGGTATTATTCTGGGAATTTTGAGGGAATTTTGGGGCAGTTCTGGGTGGATCTTATGGTGATGTTGGGGAAATTTTGTGAAGATTTGCTGTGGAATTTGGGGAGATTTTCGTGGGAATTTCGAGGGAATTCTGGGGTGATTTGGTGGGATTTTTTGGTGGGAATTTTAGGGGATTTTGTGGAAATTCTGAGAGGATTTTGGAGTTATTTTATGGGAATTTGGAAGGAATTTTAGGGTTAATTTTCAGGAATTTTAGTGGGAATTTTGTGGGGATTTTGTCGGGATTTTGTGGAAATTCTGAGGGAATTCTTGGGTGATTTTGTGGGAATTTTGTGGAAATTTTGGTTTGATGTGGGAATTTTTGGGGATTTGTGGAGATTTTTGTGGCAATTCTGAGGGGATTTTGTGGGAATTTTGAGAAAAATTTTGGGGTAGTTTTGTGGGAATTTTTGTGGGAATTTTTTAGGAATTTGTGGGGATTTTTGGTCAGTTCTGAGGGGATTTTGTGATATTTCTGAAGGCATTTTAGGGCACTTGTGAGGGGATGTTAGGGTGATGGAGGAATTTTGTGCGGAATTTTGGCAGAATTTGGGGGGATTTTTGTGGGAAATTCTGAGGGGATTTGGGGTGATTTTGTGGGAGTTTTTGTGGGTATATTGTGGAGGTTTTTTTGGAAATTCAGAAGGGATTTTGGGGCCCTTTTGTGGGAATTTTGAGGGAATTTTGGTGCGATTTAGAGGGAAGTCTGAGAGAATTTTGGGATTATTTTGGGGGCATTATTCTGGGGATTTTGAGGGAATTTTGAGGAGATTTGTGGGAATTTTTGACGGAATTTTGGGGTATTTCAAGATAAATTCTGAGGGGATTTTGGGGCGATTTTGTGGAAATTTTGAGGTAATTTTGGGGTGATCTTTGTGGGAATTTTTGTGGGAATTTCATGGGGATTTTTTTGGGATTTTGTGGAAATTCTGAGGAAATTCTGTGGAGATTTTGACAGAGTTTTGAGGAAATTTTGGTGTGATTTTTTTGGAAATATGTGGGAATTTTTGTGGCAATTCTGAGGGGATTCTGAGGGGATTTTGTGGAAATTTTGAGAAAATTTTGGGGTGATTTTGTTGGAATTTTTGTGGGAATTTTAGGGGATATGTGGGGATTTTGGGTCAGTTCTTGAGGAATTTCGTGGGGATTTTGCAGGAAATTATGATAAACCATCAAACCCTATTGTCTAGGAGATACCAACTCTCTGCATAATTCAGCAGAATCACTGGAATGCTGAGGACTGCAACCCTGGGAAACCAACCTGGAGTTTAATTAGCCAGATTTCCTAATGGAAAATGATCCAGGAATTCAGTTTTTTGGGGGGATGTCATAGCTGCTCCTGGCCCGAGGAATTCCCTAATCCGTCCATCCTGGACTGAGGAATGGATGTTCCTGGGATGAGCCAGAATTAACAAACCTCTCTCTCAGGTATGTGATCAAGGATTTTCCAAGTTTTTCCTGGCCCAGGTGAGCCATGTGCAGCATTCCAAAGGGGTTGGTTAAAACCAGGAAGGATTTTATTCCCCGTGGGAATAAAACCTAGCTCAAAAACACTCCTGTAATAGCAGAATCCCAATTTTAGTAGCTTTCTCCACCTCCACATTGCAGGAATTAATGGATCTGTGAGATAATGAATGCTCATCCTGGATATTCTCCCCATTTGCTAGGAACACTCCAATGACGGTGCTGATGTACCTTGTGCTGATTCTGTCTTCCAAGGATATTTTTGGATTTTTTTTTGTGATTTCGTGGGGCTGGGTATGGGGGGGAGAGGCAGGACACAGTTTGGGTCCTGAAAAATCCTGGATAGCACTGGGAATATGGAGATTGCAGTGGAAACAAGCACAAAGGAACTGAAAGAAAGAGAATTTTTGAGAAGGAAAAAAAAAGAAAGGTAAAAAATAATAACATTGCAAGTGAATCCTTCAGAAAATAATAACTTGGAGGTGGAAGGAGAAAAATTCCAACACAACAGGGCACCAGGGCCTGGGAAGGCCCAATTTTTTTGTTTTATTTGGATATTTTTGGGATTTAAAAAAAATATTTTTTTTTCCCCAAGAAAATCCCACTTTTCCTTTCTGTTGGGACTGGAAGTTGCCTCCTATTCATGCAGTGCTGCTTTTGCCCATCCTCATTCTGGAATATTTTTAGAAACTTCTGTAAAATGGTGAAAATGATGATGACTATGGCCTTTTTTCATTCTCGTTACTTGTGATGCAATTGCAGTGAAAAAAATATTTTAAAAATTATTTAAAAAACAGTAAAAAAATATTTAAAATAAGAGTTTTACCATATATCAGTGTCTGGCTTTTTGTTATAAAGCTTCCTTTGTCTAGTACTCTTTTTGTTATAAAGTAGAATCATAGGACACCCTGAGTATGTTAAAAAAAAATAAAAAAAATTAAAAAAAAAAAAAGAGAGAGAGAAAAAAACCTGAAATTAAAAAAAAAATAAAAATAAAGACAAGATTCTGAATATTTTTGGGAAGTAAATTTTGGTATTTTATTTGGTTTTTGCTGGGAATCTGGGAGGAGAGCTGGAGGATTCCAAATTGCCAATGCTTGGAATGCTGTTAACACAATACAAATTCGGGAGGGAAACTGGAGGATTCCAAATTCCCAGTGCCCAGAACCCCATGATTTCATGGGAATTTCTAAGGGGAACTGGAGAATTCTAAAGTACCAATGCCCGGAATGCTGTAATTCCATAGTTTCAGTGAGACTCCCGGAACAGAACTCGAGGCTTCTAAATTCTCAAATGCCGTTAAGCCATGCCATTTTGACATGGAAATTGGAAGGTTCTAAAATCTCAGTGCCCAGAATGCAGTTATTTCATGAGAACTTGAGGGGGAAATAGGAGGGATAGAAATTCCCAATGCCTAGAATGCTGTTATTCCATGGGAATTTAGGAGGGAAACTTGAGGATTCCAAATTCCCAATGTCTGGAAGGCTATTAGCCCATGGGAATTTGGGAAGGCATATGGAAAATTAAAAATCACTGATGCCAGGAATGCTGTAATTCCATAGGAATCTGAGACATTCCAAATTCCCAATTCTCTGAATACTGTAATTCCAAGATTTTGGTGGGAATTTGGGAGAGGAACTGGAGTACAGTAATTTCACGACTATAAGGCGCACCCTTTTGACTAAAATTTTCCCCCGAACCNGGAAGTGCGCCTTATAGTCCAGTGCACCTTATCTGATGTACAAAGCTTGGAAATTTGCAAACCCAGAAGTGCGATCTGTGAGCTGAGCCGGGACCCACAGGAGCTGCAGCCGTGAGGGGGGAGTCAGGAACCATGGGAGCCGCGGCTGCCAGGCAGGGGAAACCGGGAACCAGCATGGCCGCCAGCTGGGGAGAAGCGGGGGGAAGCGGCGCGGCCGCGGGGAAGCGCCAAGAAGCACTGTGGGAAGGCACCGAGAAGCGGCGAGAAAGCGCTACGGGAAAGCGCTGAGAAGAAGAGCCGCCGCCGGCCAAGGGGAAGACAGGATGCAGCGCGAGCCTGTGGTGGGAGCCAGAAGCCGTGAGCCGTGCCAGCCGGTGCCGGAGGCAGGCGGGAGTGCTGGGGCCCGCTGCACGGGGAGGGCGCCTGGGGCTGCGTTTAAAGGCTACACCGATCTTTGAAAAATGTTTGCAAATTGAGCACCTGCCATTAATTCGTTACTTTGTTGTGCACCACGCTGCTCCTCACTGCAAAAAAAATAGTGCGCCTTATAGTCCGGTGCGCCTCATATGATCAACAAAGTTGTGAAAGTTGCCGACTCCCAGGGGGTGCGTCTTATATTCCAGTGTGCCTTATGATTGTGAAATTACTGGACTCGAAATTCCCAGCACTTGAAATGTGGTTATTCCGTGGGAATTTGAGGGGAGAATTGCAGAATTCTAAATTCCTAATGAGTGGAATGCTATAATTCCATGGTTTTGGGAGGAGAGGTGGAGGGTTCTGAATTCCCAACACCAGGAATGCCATCATTCCATGAGTATTTGTGAGGGGAACTAGATTGCTCAAAATTCCCAACACAAGGAGTGCCATAATTGCGTGGGAATTTAGGTGGGGAATGAGAGTGTTCTAAATTCCTGATACCTGGGCTGCTGTAGTTCCTTGGGAATCTAGTGGAAATTTGAGATACCTTTTGAGGGATTCTAAAATTCCTGACACCTGGAATACCATTATTCCATGGGAATTTGGGGGGGGAACTGGAGGATTCTCAATTCCTGACACCGGGAAGGTGTTATTCCATTGGAATTTGGGTGTGGAGTTGGAGGATTCCAAATTTCTGATGCCCAAAATTCTGTTATTCCCTAGGTATTTGGGAGGTGAACTGGCGAGGTCTAAATTCCCAATGCCCGGAAGGCCTTATTTCCATGGGATTTTGGGAGGGGAACTAGAAAATTCCAAATTCTGCATGCTTGAAAGGGTGTTGCTCCATTGGAACTGGGGAGGGCATATGGACAATTTTAAATTCTTGATACCTGGAATCCCAGGATTACATGTGAATTTGTACAAGGAACTGGAGGGTTCAAAATTCCTAACACCTGGAATGTTGCTATTCCTTGTGTATTTTGTGAGATTTTGCAATGCCTTATGAGGGATTCTAAATTCCCAACACCCAGAATGGCATTGTTCTATGGGAATTTAGGAGGGCATAAGGACAATACAAAATTCCTCATGCCTGGAATGCCCTTATTCTATGGGAACTTGGGAGGGGATCTCCAGGATTCCAAATTCCCAATGTCCAAAATGCTGTAATTCCATAGTTTTGGTTGGAATATGGGATGGGAACTGGAGGAATCTCAATTCCTGACACCTGGAATGCCATTATTCCACGTGAAATTGTGAGGAGAACTGGAGGGTTCAAAATTCCCAAAATCAGGAATTCCTCAGGAATTTAGGGGAGAATGGGAGTATTCTAAATTCCTGGCACCTGGAATGTTGCTTCTTCTTGGGAATTGGGTGGGATTTCTGAACGCCTAATGCGGCATTCTAAATTTCCATAACTCGGAATACCATAATTCCATACGAATATGCGAGGGGTGCTGCAGGATTCAAGATTTCCAAAACCCAGAGTACCATTATTTCATGGGAATTTGGGAGGAGAACTGGAGAATTCAAAATTCCTGACAGCCGAATTGCTGTTATTCCATGGGAATTTGGTAGAAATTTGAGAGGGCGTATGGGAGATTCTAAATTCTCAACATCTGGAATGCCATTATTCCACGTGAATTTGTGAGTGGAACAAAGGGGTTCAAAATTCAAAAAATCGGGAATGTCGTAATTCCACGGGTATTTGGGTGGGGAATGGGATTATTCTAAATTCTTGACACCCGGAATGCTTATATTCTATGGGCATTTGGTGGGAAATGGAGAGGGCATATGAGGGATTCTAAATTCCCAGACACCTGGAATGCCATTATTCCATGTGAATTTGAGTGGGGAATGGGAGTATTCTAAATTCCTGACATCTGGAATGCTGTCATTCCTTAGGAATATGGTGGGAATTGGGGACGGAGTATGGGGAATTCTAAATTCCCRACACMCTGAATGCCATTATTCCCTGGGAATTTCAGAGGGGAACTGGACGATTCTCAGTTCCTGAAATCTGGAATGCTGTTAATCCGTGGGAATTTCATTGCGAAACTGGAGGAGTTCTAATTCCTGACACCTAGAATTCTTTTATTCCCTAGGAATTTAGGAGGGGAACTGGCACATTCTAAATTCCTGGCACCCGGAATACCATTATTCCATGGGAGTATGTGATGGGAAGTAGAGGATTCCACTTTCTCCATGCCTGGAATGCCACTATTCCATTGCAGTTTTGGTGGGGTCTGGAGGATTCAAAATTCCTGATGCCGGGAATCTTGTAATTCCATAATTTCAGTGGGAATCTGAGAGCTCAAGTTGAGAGTTCTATATTCTCAATGCCCAGAATGCTGTTATGACACAGGAATTTGAGGTGGAAATTGGAGACTTCAAAATTCTCAATGCTCAGAATACTGTTATTTCATGGGAATTTGAGGGGGAATTTGGAGGATTCTAAACACCTGACACCTGGAATTCCATTATTCCATGGGATTTTGGGAGGGGAACTAGAGGATTCCAAATTCCCCATGACTGGAAGGCTGTTATTCCATGGGAATTTGGGAGGGGTGCTGGAGGATTCTCAGTTCCTGACATCTGAAATGTCTCTATTCAGTGGGAGTTTGGTGGGACTTTGGGACGCCTTATGGGGGTTTTAAATTCCCAACACCCAGAATGCCATTATTCCATGGGAAATTTGGAGGTGAACTGGAGAATTCCAAATTCCTTACACTCAGTATACTGTTCTTCCCTGGGAATTCGGGAGGGGAACTGGATAATTCTAAATTCCAAACACCTATGATGCCATAATTCCATGGGAATCTGGAAGGGGAACTAGAGGATTTTAAATTCCCCATCCTTGGAAGGCTATTATTCCATGGGAATTTGGGATGGCATATGAATGAAAATCCTGATGCTTGGAATATCATTAGTCTATGGGAATTTATGAGGGGAATTGGAGGATTGCAAATTCCCAATGCACAGAATGCTCTAATTCAATGGTTTTTGGTGGGAATTTGGGAGCGGAGCTGGAAGAATCTAAATTCCAGACACCTGGAATGCCATTATTCCTTGGGAATTTAGTGGGAATTTGGGAGGGATTATGGGGAATTCTAAATTCCCGACACCCTGAATGCCATTATTCCCTGGGAATTTCAGAGGGGAACTGGACGATTCTCAGTTCCTGAAATCTGGAATGCTGTTAATCCRTGGGAATTTTGTTGCGAAACTGGAGGAGTCCTAATTCCTGACACCTAGAATTCTTTTATTCCCTAGGAATTTAGGAGGGGAACTAATTCTAAATTCCTGGCACCCGGAATACCATTATTCCATGGGAGTATGTGATGGGAAGTAGAGGATTCCAATTTCCCCATGCTTGGAATGCCACTATTCCATTGCAGTTTTGGTGGGGGCTGGAGGATTCAAAATTCCTGATGCCGGGAATGTTGTAATTCCATATTTTCAGTGGAAATCAGTCAAGACTTCTATATTCTCAACGCTCAGAATGCTGTTATACCATAGGAATTTGAGGTGGAAATTGGAGGGGCTGAAATTCTCAATGCTTGGAATACTGTTATTCCATGGGAATTTGGAGGGAATTTAGGAGGGGCACTGGAGAATTCTAAGTTCCCAATTCCCAGGATGCTGTAAATTACAATACAAACATCCCATTTGGCTGTTACCATATCTAACACCATGTAGTTTTGCAAGACTACTCCTTTTAGTGAGTTTATTTCAGTTTGTAGTCTTCTTCAGGCATCTGCTGTTGAATTAGCGGTCAATTCTATTTTGGCTGAGATGTTTGAAATGGCCTTTTCCAGTTGTGCAATTCCTAAATTTGGGAGCAACGCCCTAACAAAACTGTGAAACTTTGTGCTGTATCACACCAGTGGGTTATTGGGTGCTGTCTTAGTGAGTCTGCTCTTCCATAGTCCTTGAATACTACCTATCATTTCATGAGTTTGATTTGTAACCTGTAACTGAGGGAGAAGGTATCCCATGGTACATTGGCCAGTCCAGTTACCTGGTCATTGTTTCAATGCTGTTCCATTCCCACAAAGCCACCAAGATGCATCAGGAAGATCGCAGCTGATGTTAATTCTCATGGACTCATTTCTGCTATGTCTATCAAAAAGACAGTTTTCCCACTTTGGCTGAGGGACATTTACCCACCCAGTTTTGTTATCAGAAAAGTTGCTGAGATTTGCTCCAGAGTTGTTCAGTCCTATGGATGTGACTGACGCTTTGATAGGTAGTAATTGGAAAAGGGGCTTTCCCAAGGAAGATCCTGCCTGTCTGCATTGAGTGTTGTGTGAGTTATAGGGGTTCAAATTGGACCAATTCTTGATGGTACCCCTGTTAAGGGAAGGTTCCATTGTTGCACCCCTCTGCTAAGCCAGCAATCCCTGAGTCCTGTGTAATTAGCTGTGATTCCTATCTGTGTTACATGAGTGATAACAGAGAAGGCAGTGACAGGATAATCAATGAAAAAGCCACTGAAATGCAGTATGAATGTAATGGTTTATGAGTGAATTTCAATTTTAGTCCATGATCCCAAACAGGTTTGGTTGTCCAGGGTTTAGCTGGTGATTGCTTCACTGGGGTGCAGTGAATCCAGATAGGTCTTTCCTTTACTCTAATGGATGTAAAGGTAGTCAGGAGCACTTGGATGGATCCATCCCACTTTATTTGCAGAAGATCACCTGTAAAATTCTTCACATACACCCAGTCATCAGGGTCAATTGTGTGCAATTTATGATCTGGATGCTTAGGTTGATTCTCAAACACAGTGCCAAACATCTGGTGCAATTGTTTGTTTATAGCCATTAAATATTCATAGACATATTGATTACCAACTTGAGACAAATTTTCATAATGAGTAACATTTAATCCATAAGGTCAGCCATAAAGCATTTCAAATGAACAGTAGTTTCACGACTATAAGGTGCACCCTTTTGACTAAAATTTTGGCCCGAACCCGGAAGTGCACCTTATAGTCTGGTGAGCCTTATATAATATACAAAGTTGTGAAATTTACCAACATGGAAGTGCGAGCTGCGAGCCAAGCCGGGACCTGTGGGAGCTGCAGCTGTGCGTGGGGGGAGCTGGGAGCCATGGGAGCTGCGGCCATCGGGCAGGAGTCGGGACCCGCGGGAGCCACGACCCACGGCAGATGCAGC
>PYHW01010624.1:250064-272022 GCA_013186435.1 Turdus rufiventris | reverse complement strand
GGACCCTGCGCAGCTGCCGCTGGCTGGGCGGAATCCAGGACCCTGCGTGGCTGCTGGCTGGGTGGAAGCTGGGACCCTGCATGGTCGCTAGTGGGCGGGGGGAAGCCGGGACCCTATGCGGCCGCCGGCAGGTGGGGGGAGGCCAGGACCCTGTGTGGCCACAGACCAGGGGAAAACCAGGACCCTGCGCAGCCACTGGTAGCCGGGGGAAGCTGGGACCCTGTGTGGCCGCTGGCCGGGGGAAGCTGGGACTTGCTGCGGCCGCCAGGTGGGGGAAGCCAGGACCTGCAGCCGCGTGGTGGGAGCTGGGAGCCGCAAACTGTGCCAGCCAGCACTGGGGGTGGGCGGGAGTGCCAGGGCCCGCCCACACATGGGGAGGGCGCCTGGGGCTGTGTTTAAAAGCTGCACCAATCTGTGAAAAATGTTTTCAAATTGAGAACCTGCCAGTAAACCCCGCAATTGAGCAATTCTATTACTAATTTGTTACTTTGTTGCGCATGGCTCAGCTCCTCGCTGCAAAAAGAAAAGTGCGCCTTATAGTCAGGTGCGCCTTATATATGGACACAGTTGTGAAAATTGCCGACTCCTGGAGGTGCACCTTATAATCCAGTGCACCTTATAGTTGTGAAATTACTGTAATTTTTTCTTTAGACCTAGGTCTTCTTCTGAGTCTGATAAGGGCAATAGGTAAAGCTTGATACCACTGAAAATTAATTTCTTGACCAATTTTAGCTATCTGTTGTTTGATCATATAATTCAGCTTTTCTTCTTGACCACTAGCTTGTGGTCTGTAGGGCATGTGAAGCTGCCCTTGGATTCCTAATGCTTTGCTAACAGCTTGCAAAATTTTATTTCTCTAGGTGCATCAAACCAAGGTGTGATCTCATTCAACAACACTTTTATCACTTCTCTAATTTTATTTGTCCTGCAAAGGGACACTTCTGGGCACTCAGAGAAAGTATCAGTAAGTACCAGCAAATATCAAAAAAAACCCTTTCTTGCAAGTTCAGAAAAGTATCTCCGTCATAAGTCTCTAAGGAAAGCTCCTCTGCTAATAGCTCCTTGTTCTAGCCTAACTGTTGGATTTGGATTATTCTTCAAGCAAGTCACACATTGTGATGTCACTTCTTTAAAAACGTCCTGCAAGCCTGAGCCTGCAATTCATTCTTTTAAGTGTTGGTGTAAGGGTTCTGCTCCTCTTACAAGTCTTACTACATTCAGATTACACATCACGTCTTATTACATTTTCTGGTATTATTAAATGACCTGTTGCCTAATTGCCCCCGACCATTTACAGAAAGTTTTCCTCTATAAGTCCTTTTATAATCAGAAGGTTGGTTTTTTACAGGCTGCTTAGTTGATACCACAGTGGATATTAGAGCTGCCACAAGTGATTAATTTATTTCAGCAGTGATTCCAGCTGCATAATCTGCAAATTTCCTACCTGCTTCTGGGAGGGTCTTACCTTTAGAGTGCCCTCACAGCAATGTACAATTGCCACTTGCATTGGGAGTTCCACTGCCTCGGGGAGCCTGAGGATTTCAGTTGCATATTTGACGGCCTTCTTTTGTGCAGTCAGGAGTCCTCTTTCCTTCCACATGGCTCCATGGGCATGAACAATTCCCATAAGCCTACTTCCCGTCAATCCAAACATTAACTTACCTTCCTTTTGCCAGTTGTAATGCTCGAGTGAGGGCTCTCAGCTCAGCCTTTTGTGCTCAGGTTCCTGCTGTTAATGGGCTTGACTCAATGATCTCCAAGGCTGTAGTCACAGGGTACCCCACCCTTGGCACTCCCTGTCTCACAAGCTGCTGCCATCAGTGAACCAGTGAACCAGTTCATGGCATCTGGGAGCAGCTGTTCTTTTACATCCATGTGCTGGAATACACAGCTTCCATGGTCCCTAGGCAGTCGTGTAGTACAGGTTCAGATTTGAACTTCCCTTGCAGGAAAGAAGCAGGGTTAACAATACTGTTCACTTGAATTTCACTATCATCAGGTTCAGCCAAGACTGCTTGGTATTTTAGGAAGCTCAAGGGAGACAGCCAATGGGTCCCTTTCTGATTTAAAACAGGTGACATCTTGTGTGACACTAAGACAGTCATCTTTTGTCCTAGTGTAAGCTTCCTTGCTTCTTCGAATTCATGATCACTGCTACTACTGTCCTAAGGCAGGCGGGCCAGCCCTTGCTCACAGGATCAAGTTGTTTAGAAAAGTAGCCTACCGCCCTTTTGTAAGGTCCCAGGTGCTGTGACAGAACTCCTAAAGCTATTCCCTGTCTCTCATGGGACAATACCCAAAATGGCTCACTCACGTCAGCAGCCCCTATGAGTTCATGCTTCGATTCTTCAAAGGCCCTTCACTTCCAGGGTCTATATCATGGTATTTTTAGAGATTTTCACCAATTCATATTGTTGGAGTCAGTGAGTCAGGGTTCTCCCTGAATTCTTTAGAGAGAAATCAGAGTGCGGGGATTGAATTAAAACCTTTGGATGGATTGAAGTATGTTAAGCCACTCACACATAAAGTAGAGGTGTAGGTTTAAGTTTTAGGATAATTATGTGAGTCAGTAAATAAGTTTTAGTATGAGCTCTAGTGTTTTTAGTAAGTGAAAGTTTCAGATGCCAGAGTAGAAGTGCAATTTTTAGTTAAGGTTGAAAAACATACTAGTGTTTTCAGTGGAGGCTCCAGGAATGTAGTTTTAGACATCATAGAGGTACAATAAGAATATTGCTTACATTTTTGAGATAGAACAAGATAGACCATATGCATAGTTTATACATAACCTGACATGCTAAAAAACTAGAATTCTAATAGGTTCAGGAGTGGTAGTCCAAGATTGTGTCTTAGCTCGTTAGGAAGATTCTATATAAGAGCATGCATTGGAGAGAGCTGGTGCTTTTTGCTATTTGCTTTTTGCCATTGCTTTTACTATTTTGCTTTTGCTTTGCTTTGCTTGCCGCCATCATCAACACTCAAGAAGAAGACAGGAGCTGCCCAGCAACACTGATCCCAATGGGACTTCCAGGAGCAGCTTCTGCTTCTAAGACTTTATACCAAAACTTAGCATGGACTTTAATGTCTGTGACTGTATCTTTTGAGACAAATGTGCAAATAACCTTTTAGCAACTATTAGCTGCTTTGCTCATTTAAGAAGACAACCCAAAGAAGTTGGTGCCTACAAGCACTGGAGCTCTAACCTCACATATAAAGGTTTGACAATCAATAATCCACAGCTCTATATCCATAGTTGGCACCAACCTGTCATTCCAAGGAAAGCAGTTTGTGGTCCGGGTGTCTGGCAAGATGCTTCCTACCAGGCAGTTCCCAAGGACCGTGGTCCTCTGGAGACCCCATATCCAAGATTGGACACTTGTTGCTGTTCCTTTCTGTTGAGGTACTCAATATGATATACGCTATGAAGTAATTCGTGTTAATTTGAGATTTATGAGATATAAATAATGTTTGTATAAATAAAAAATAAAAAAAAAACTTTTAAGAATGCCAGCCACAGCAAAAAAGTAAGATTGCTTCACAGAATTCCAATGCTGCAACAGTGAACAAAGCCCTGATTAACACACCAGTAAGACTAGCTCCAAGTGGAGGTGATTCGTTACAGAGACAGTCGGGGAAGCACCCAGAGATAAGTACACGATAACTGCCCACCGGGATAACCAGAATCCTTGAAGAAAACTACCTCTCAATACAAGTTCCAGTAAGCCAAAATCAACACTATCAAGAACAACTACATCTCAATACATAGTTCCCATAAAGCAGAATCAGCACTCATCAAAATTCATTGTTGCCCAGGAAGAGCTTTTGTGCAGTCCAACGCAGACAAAGGAGGCTACATAAATATGATAAACTACCACAGGAAAGAACTTCTTGCTCCAAGGCTAGAAAAACTGTATAAAACCAGGACTGACCATGGCAGCAGTGTGAACACGGGAATTCGATGTGACAGAGGTCAGATCAATGCGTGTGTGTTCACCCAACGCCAATCCTGGGCTCGGTGTTGTCTTTTTGGTTGTGACTTTCAAGGACCGTGTTTTAGTCGCAAAAATAAAAATTGTCATTTTAATATTTTCATTTGGCTATATTCGTTTATTACCTATAACAATCTTGGTGACCCTGATGTGATCCTGATTTTGTGGTTTGGGGGAACCTCCCATCCAATCAGGAGGCGCCTCGCTGATTTCAGTGGCCTGACGGAATCGGAAAATTCCTTGGAACCAATCAGGATCCCAAACTGAAAGCCAGAGCCACAATCAAAAAGGGGATGAGATGGGCCCAGAGCTCTTGGATAACCACGGCAACTTTTTTTCACTCATAAAACTCGACGTTCACAAAGAGTCCATGTAGGAAAAGGAAACGTTACGTGGTTGAGTAAGGTGTGACTGAGCGCATGTGTAAGACATGATCTGATCACAAAGAGAATTTGGACCCCAAGATTGCAGTTCCAATATCCCATGAGAGATGTGGTTGGTTGTGGGAGAAGCGAACGTGACATGGTAGAACTCTTTCTCGCGTGTCAATCCTAAAACTTGGGAAGTTTTAGGAGTTGGTCACAGAGAAAATTGGAAGAGAAGGTATGTTTCCCGGAATTGGGAACTGGTAAACCTTCCAGATCCAAGGACTAGGCAAGTCCAGGAAAAGAAAAAGAGAGTTCACGTCCTTTTGAAAAATCCCACGTAACAGTTCTCTGTATAAAGTGAATAGATTGGTAAATTCGAATAAAGAAATTAAGACTCAAGTATGGTACTGCTCAGACTTAGAGGATCCCGGCATGAAATCATGGTAAAAATCCAGCCAGCAGCACATGGGCAGGACACAGATGGTGCTTTCTGGCTGGGAGAGGGGTGCTGGCCCGGGCATGGCCCCTCCTCCCGCACCGTTTCAAAGTGGGGCGAGGCAGGGCATGGCTCAGGCACAGCCCTGGTCAGTAAAAGTGGAGAAAGGTGAGCCCTGGCAGCAATGGACACCACCCCCACCGTCTCCGGCACCACTCCGAGGAGTCAGGATGTAGGGAGGTGACAGCTGGTGTGTGCATCCCTCGGCACCACCCTGAGAGCAGGGGCTGCTGGGCAGGGCTTTTTACCAAGAAGGCGGAGAGGGAACCTCCCATAGCGGGAGTGACGCCTCCTCCATTCTCAGGCCCATGAGATACCGTGGCAACCCCAAAGGCCAGGGAGCTGCCTCGGGAGATGACGCAATAGGTCTTGCATAGTGCTTCCTAGGATGGGGACAAACCAAGGTAGACTGTTTTCTACAACAGAGTCAGACAGCTCTTCTTATTCAAATGACTCTGAGGAGGAAGAAGAGGATGATGAAATGGACGAAATTATTGCTGCCTTAAACAAGTGAAGGAGGGGAAGGATAGCAAGAAAAGCCCTCAGAGAGCGTAGCCCAATTGCCCACCGTACTAGATCAAAAAGGGAGAAAGAAAGAGAACCAATTTTGCAAGCCCCTTAAGACAAGCTGTTGGTAATCAGGGGCTGATATATGTGAAAGTTCCATTCTCCCTTACAGAGTTAGAGCAGTGGAAAGCTGCCATGGGAAAATATAAAGACAACCCTGATAAAGTGGCAAAATTAGTAGAATGGGCTATTAACTCACAGAAGCCTGACTGGGCAGATTTGAACTCTATGTTAGATACATTACTTGATCCCACTGAGAGACAAATGGTTAATAAAGCCATCACGACATCAATGGAGGGGAATATAGCCAATGGACTACTTCAAGGTACTGTCACTCAAATATTCCCCCTTGAGAATCCTAGGTGGGATCCAAATACACCAGAACATATGGTGAGGCTAAAACATTATCAAAGTCTTGTGGTATATGGGTTAAAACATGGTGTACCTAAAGCTATAAATTGGTCAAAGCTTTATGAAGTAAGACAAAATTATAATGAATCACCCACTGATTTTTTAAACAGGCTGAGACACCACTATCAAGTATACTTATCTAGACCCTGCATCAGCTGATGGTAAAGCACATCTGCTTTTTTTGTTTATGGGTCAGGCTTCAAATAACATAGGAAAAGAGAGAGGAAGTCCGATATATGGAGAAACTGCTAGAGGTTGCCTGGAAGGTGTTTCAAAATAGAGGTCCAACTGAAAGGGTTAAACTCCAACCTAGTAAGAAGGCAACTCAAGAAAAGTCATCCAATAAAGCATCCCTACAGAGAAGGACCAGTGTGCATACTGTAAAAAGTGGGGACATTGGAAAAAGGACTGTCCAGTGTTAAAAGAAAAATCCTCAGTTTTCCAACTCCCAGTAGTACAAACCTCAAGTGGCTCAGGCTCTGAGTGATGGTGACCAAGGGCTATTCCCCCAGCAGAGCCCTTGGTTATAACTAAGCTGTGGAAAGATGATACCAAGTTTTCGGTAGAACAGCATATTCTGTGTTAAATACCTTAGAAAGGGAACTGAGTCACAACACTGTACATGTTGTTGGGGCAACTGGGGTTAGTGAAACGTGGCCTTTCTTCCAACCTTTAAAATTAAAATTGGGGAAGCATTGGGTAACCCATCAATTCCTTTACATGCCTAGGTCTCCAAAACCATTGCTGGGGAGGGACTTGCTCGAAAAATTAGAAGCAGAGTTTAAATTCAAAAAAGGAAAGGGTATACAAGCTATAATTCCTGAATCTAAATTTGTCCAAGTTGCTGCACTTTTATGCAGTGAAATCCCCGCTGAAGTGGAAAATGTGGTAAATCCAATAGTGTGGGCCAGTGATATATCAGGAAGATCCAAACGGGCAGAACCAGCGAGTATTGCACTCAAACCCGGAGCCACACTGGTAAGGCAGAAACAATACCCCTTAAAATTAGAAAATCCTAAGCAATTGATACCTATATTGAAAAATTCCTACAACGTGGTTTGTCAGTGCAATGTGAGTCCAAATTCAACATCCCCATTTTAGCTATTAAGTAAGCAGATGGTAAGAGTTAGAAGACTTAAGAGCAATCAACAAAATTACAGAGGATATACACCCAGTAGTAGCTAATCCCTATACCCTTTTGACCACACTTACAGATGAATTAGGGTGGTTTACCATTATAGATGTGAAGGATGCCTTTTTCTGCATTCCTGTACACAAAACCAGCCAAGAGCTTTTTGCTTTTGAGTGGGAAAATCCCAAGACATGGAGGAAAAGTTAACTTACTTGGACAGTTTTACCCCAAGGTTTCAAGAATAGCCCAACAATATTTGGAAACCAGCTAACAAAGGAATTGGAGGACTGAAAAAGACAGGAGCCAGAGGGAGTTTTTCTTCAATATGTGGATGACATCTTGATTGCAGCCAGGACCAGAGATGACTGCATATGTTTCACTGTAAGTTTATTATTCTTGGGGCTTAGTGGGTAGAGAGTCTCTAAAGATACAGCACAGATTGCTAAAGAAGCAGTAGTCTATTTGGGACTTGAGGTCTTCTGTGGACACAGACAGAACACACAAAGAATGAAAAGAAGCCATCTGTCAATTCCCAGAGCCCCATACAGTGAGAGAGATGCAAGCTTTCCTGGGAATGGTAGGTTGGTGTTGTTTGTGGATAGCAAATTATGGACTTCTAGTAAAACCCGTATATGGGGTGTTAAAAGCAGTCGAGAGAGGAATTATCCCATGGATTGATCACACTAGAGCAGTTTTCAAACAGCTGAAATGCTCACTGATGTCAGCTCCAGTACTGGGACTGCCAGACCTAACTAAACCTTTTGAACGTTTTACATATGACAGATGGAATATGGCTTTGGAGGTACTAACACAGCATCTTGGGAACCAGCAGAGAGCTGTGGCCTACTTTTCTGAACAGCTAGATAGCGTTGCCCAAGGTTGGCCAGGATGCCTAAAGGCTGTGGCAGCCACTGCCATCTTGATCCAGGAGGCCCAAAATCTCACCCTTGAGTGACACATTGTGGTGTATGTACCTCATGCAGTAGCAGCTGTCCTTGAGCAAAAGGGGGGACATTGGCTGTCTGGAAATCGGATGCTGAAATACCAGTCACTGTTATTAGAGCAAGATTATGTTACCCTGAAAACAACTTCTGTTGTTAACCCTGCCATGTGTCCTAGTTTGGAGGACAGGTGTCTGCTAAGAAAGGCAGGAGTTTCTCTTTAAAATGGAGAATATAAACCCCCTCCCTCCAAATTATTATAATTTTGAAATCAAGCAGCTCTCAGGCAAAGATATAGAAATTAGGAATAACAGTTCTTTACTAGGGAAATTAAAATAGAAATACAATGCTACAAAGAAACAAGCCCTGACAAAAGCCAGAGTACAACCTGACACCCTGTCAGGCAGGGTGTTGGTAGCAGTCCCATTCCATGGTGACTGTAGTCCTTTTGTAGTGATAGATGTGATTCAGTTGAAGCAGTGGTCCTGTAGAAGGTGCAGTTTCCTTCCGGAGGTCCAGTGGAGATGTGGAGAAATCCAGCTTCCCTCTGGAGTCAAGTGGAGAAAGGGGGCTACCTTAGTGTCTCCCACACCTCTATTTTATTTTGGTAAGAAATGTTGGGCCCTTCCCCCTGGCTGGAGCAACTTTCAATGGGATGCAGTAATTTTATCAGTCACACAGTGGGACTCAATGGGCCATTAGCAGAAGATGACTCTCTGGAGGAAGGAAGGGTTGTGAAAAGATAAAGAACAATGCCCCGCCTGGTTTCAATGGGTGGGCCATTAGCAGAACATCTCCATGGAGATCAGGATCACTGCCCCCACCCTCAACAGATGGTGATAGAATAGATACCTTTTATCACACCCTGTATTGTAACCCAAGACACCATGTTTCTGTCCTCCATCTTAACTGACAATGAGGCAGAGCATGACTGCTTGCAGATAATTGAAGAGGTCTATTCCAGCTGACCAGATCTGAAAGATGTGCCCATGGAGAATCCAGATTGGGAGCTTTTTACTGATGATCTTTCTGGGGATTACTGGCAAATAGATTTTGCGGAGTTACCACGCAAAGAGAGATAGCAGTACATACTGGTATTAGCTGACACCTTCAGTGGATGGCTGGAAGCTTACCCCTGTGGCACTAAGACAGCCAAGGAGGTGGTGAAAGTTTTGCTTAACCACATAATTCCAAGGTTCGGGGTTCCCTTGGGAATATCATCAGATAGCTGACCACACTTGTTGTTACAGTGGTTAAAGACGTTAGCTGGAATTTGGGAATTACTTGGGATCTGCACACACCTTATAGACCCCAGGCGAGTGGTAAAGTTGAACGTATGAATTTGTCAGGAGACATCCATGACATGGGTTCAGGCCTTACCTATAGCTTTACTGAGAATTCGCATCCAAGCGAGGTGGAGGGATAACATCAGTCCCTACAAAATACTGTATGGCAGACCATATCAAATTCCACATATTCCAGGTGAAATTCAAATGAAGGGAAAATGTGATTTGCAGCATTATTTAATGGTTTTAAGTTCCAATTTACAGAAGCAACAGAGTTACATCGTGCTATTTAGACCCATAGGACTGGACACACCTGCACATCCGTCCCAGCCTGGAGACTGAGCCTATGTGAAGTGGTAGAACAGTGATCCTCTGCAAGCCAAGTGGAAAGGACCATTTAAAGTCCTGCTGACAACCTTCACTGCAGTCAAAGCTGCTGGCAGAGAACCCTGGATTCACTACTCCAGAATTAAGAAAGGTTCTGCTCCTGAAAAATTGTAACAAGAGACTGATGTAAATGATAGCATTTCAAGTGATTCCTTTCTGTATTTAATTGCTATTCTTCTTAACATAATATTTGATTTTGTAAGATATTATTCTTATTAGATATTTAATATTATTAGGTTTATGTTCATTAGTATGCATTTACTATTAGACACTTACCTAATGTTAGATATTTATTATTATTAGACACTTATTGGTCATTAAGTACTTGTTGTCAGTAAAATTTAGAATAGAGACTTGACAAGGTAGAGGCCTTGTCGAGCCTCTAAAGGGGGGAATTGATGCCTTAAATTCTGAATTTTCTGTTCTGCTTGGGTGTGCTTTTCCATTGTACTTAGGGTGATGAAGACAGAATAGTCTGATTTCAGCTATGGACTCAAGGACAATGTCTTCAAACTTCAGGCCCTAAGCATAAACAATGTGAAAAGAGGAGGGAGTGCCAGCAAGCAAGCAAGGAGGATGAAACTTCACAATTTGAGACTATTAATTGGATGGTTGACTCCTGTATGCAAATGGACTAAAATCTATAAAGTTGTGAGATCATGTGACCAAGCCCTCTTTTTGCTTCTATCTTGGAGCCATCATGACTGTGGCACTGATTCTGTCAGGGTGTGGCCTTTCAATAAATATCCATTTTATTCCCCTTAACTCTGTGTAGTGTCTGTTCCAGCTCCTCTAGGCATCACTGAGGGTTCCCCCCAGACCTGCCTGACGCCAAAGGGTGCTACTACGCAGTCTTTCCTTGCTGATATGAAACGAGTTATAGTCATACCCCCAGGAAGGTTTACCCATACCTCTGTAGTTCTCTCATTTTGAACACAAAGACCAGTTCATCCTTGTAGTGCATTAGGGTCACAGTAAGGATTCTGTGAATATTTTTTAGCTCCACGTCAGCTGGCATTGACTGTGCTGTTGAGAGCACGGGGATGTCCTTGGAGAGAAACGCACTGAAGTTTACAGAGAACTGCAGGAGCTCAGTGAGAGCAGGAGGAAGGTGGTCTCTGCCCAAAGCCCTGGCAGGGGCTGATGGTCAGAGGGGACAGAGGAACAGAGCGCTTCCTACTTCCATCCTCACAGCCCCTCTGGTTACACAGTGTGCCCCAAATGGAGCCTAGGTTTGTCATTCCCATCCAGGATAGGATGTGAAAAAAAGAAGAAAATTCAGAGCAGAACCCGGAGTGAACTTGCAGGGCTGAAGCAGCAGAGCGAACATCTTAGAGCTGCTGGCAGTTTCCATTTCCAGCTTACCTGGCTGAGAAGACGCCCCAAGGTGCCAAGCTACTCAGGGGCAGAGGTGGCTGCCTGCAACGAGCAATACCCTCCCTGCAAACAGTCCAAATTGCCGGGGAACAGGGAGCTATGATTTGGCCTGGCAGGAGGGAAAGGCTCCTGCAGCCTGTGAAAGACAGGGCTGGCTGTGCAGGTGTCAGAGGGTGTCCTGCTGATTCTGATGTGCTGGAAGTGTCCTGCGAAATGGGGTGCAATGGTAAGGAGAGACTGGTGAAGTTCGTGGCTGAGCTTGATCCGGTACCTCTGATACACAACAGTTCATCTGGGAAGGCATTCCACAACCTAGAGCTAGTAAATTTGTTTACGACATAGCCCTGAGGAATGTCCCTGCTGACTGCCCCTTCTGCTGTCCTGCTGTCGGCTACCGGCAGCTGGCATCACATTCTCTCCGGAGATGGTCACCCTGAAGAACAGCATTTCTTAAGAAAACTTTGCATATTCCACCCTTTGCAACCCGCCAGCCGGTCACGGCGACCCACGGCCACACTCCCCGCGGAACTCCCGGCCCCGGGCCGACCAGCAGAGGAAGCGGCGGATTGCGCTGCCCGCCTTCCCTTTCCCTTTCCTCTTTTCCCGGTCCCCTTCCCCTTCCGGGCAGCCGCGCAGCCGCAGCCGCGGCGCCGGGACCGGAGCGCTCGGAGCCCCGCCGGTGCCGAGCCGCGCCGGGCCCCGCCGGGGCCATGGCGCTCTGCCCGTGCCGGGCGCTGGGCGCGGCGGGGCCGCTGCTGCCGCTGCTCTGCGCGCTGCTCCGCGCTGCTGCCGACACCAGCACTGGCCGGGTAGGTCCGCGAGCGGGGCCGGGCGGGGCCGCGGCTGTCACCGGCGTCCCGGGATCGCGACGTGCGCTGGGTGTCTCGGGGTGGGCCGGAAAATCGGTGGGCAGTGGTTCCTCCGCCTCCTCCGGCAGTAGCCTTCCATCATCTCCCGCAGGGCCGGGCTGAGCTCAAATGTGCGGGCATAGTTCCTCCGCCCGCGCCTCGGCGGTGAAGCAGCCTGCCCCTCCTGTGTGATCATAAGCATCAGTCTCCAAGGGCAGCTTCTCGGAGTGTCCGTGTGGCCGTGGTGTGGTGCCCCATTCCCGCTGCCTCCTCCGAGTGCGGTCGGGAAGGAAGGGGGTACGCGAAGGCGTCCCGAGCTGTTTTGGTTATTACTGTGCTCTGCCCTCGCTGCTTAATGGCAGCTAATGTTGGTTGTAATGGAGTGTCCCAGCATTGTTGGGCTTGTCAGGGACTAGGCTTCTGGCATCTTTTTGTTGCGACAAAGTAACGGGGATTGTTTTCCCACTTGTGCGTCTGACTTGAGCCCCTTTCCTCTTCCTGTGCTGTGTGGAGAACAAGCATGTTCTCTGCCCCTTCCCTGAGTGATCATGCTGTCAGTGGGAAAACAGGTCATGCAGATGATTTATCAGTGCTTATGTGCTGAGGACTGTCCTGTGGGTCAGATGGATTGTGAAAGAGCTTATGGGATATATGTTGGTCTCATAATAATCCTGGTCTAAGAATTGAATCAACAAGAAGAGTGAAGCACTAGGGGATGTGCATGAAAAACTAAGGGAAAAAGTTTATGAAAACAAGTTTTTTTCTATTATTATTACTTAATATTCTGGTTTCTCCTCATATCGAAGTGAGAGAGGAGAAGAGAGGAGAGAAGAAAAAATCCTGAATAATTGTATATTTTTTAAAATGGTGTCCTTAGCATTTTGACAAGTTTGATATGCAGTTTTATCTAAGGCTGCATTTTAGGGTGGAGGCAGGGAAAAGGGACAAAACTCCTTGAGGGGAGTTGGCTATTTTCCTGTTCTGACAGATTGCTGGTATTAGCTGTTGTTTGGGGGTTTTGTTGTTGTTTAGTTGGTTTGGTTTATTTGGGTTTTTTTAGAATTATTCCTCTGCTCATTGCAAGCGCAAAGCTGAACTTGTGTTTTCAGGGATTTCTCAGGGCTGTTAAGCTGTTTTCTTGGAATTATGGTCCAGAGACAGCAGTGGGTAGTGGGCAGTGGGATCTTGGGAGCTTGCTGCTGTGGGGACTGAGGAGTCTCACGATGGTGAGGGGACAGGGTGCCCAGGAAATCCCTGGAACAAGAACAAATCTTCTTGGGTATTTCTGGTGCTCCAAAGACTAAGTCTGCCCCAGTTGCTCAGTAGGGATGGTCCTCATTTTTAAGTGGCAGGTCTGCCTTGTCATGTCAGGACAGGTGACAGTAAGCTGAGTCTTCANAAAAAAAAAAAAAAAAAAAAAAAAAAAAAAAAGAGATGGCTGAATTTGTTGGGCTAGTTTGTCACTTCTTTGGAGGAAATGTTCTGAACTGTTATGTTGAAAACTTACTGTGGCATCTTACCCTCTGTTTCTTTCTTTTTCAGGGTTGGTTAAAAACTTATGGCTACTTACTTCCATCTGACAGCCAAATGTCTCCATTTCAGTCAGGAAAAGCTGTGCAGTCTGCAGTTGCCACTATGCAACAGTTTTATGGAATCCCAGTAACAGGAGTTTTGGACCAGACAACTATTGAGTAAGATTAATATAGGCTACCTTTATCTTTCACTTTCTTAATGCATTGTCATATTTCCTGGGTAATTATTCCAGGTGCAAGAAGTCCTCAAAAGAGGTAGATTTGCCTGACTGACTGTACCAGAGAAGTCTTGATTATGAAGAGGTGTCTCTAACAAAAACTTGTGGACAATTCCACTTTTCTTTTTGCCAACAGTATTTTTTGTGAGTATGAGGAGAAGCTCTTGTTACTGTTTTCCTTTGAGGACAGATCCCCATTGCTGGTGCACAATCAAAAAAGTGAATCCTGTGAGCTTCTGAAAGTGGAAGACATCAAGGGTTTAATTTATTTCCATCTCTGTCTGAATTTAGATTAAAATTCTGGCTCCAGAAATTGCTTCTAATCTATTTCTTAATTACCCGGATTTGTGTATTTCCATAGATGCTGTTTTGTGGAGATCCATAGTTTGAACTGAAGTGAGTTGTTATGGTCTGATGACAGTAGTCAAGACTACTTAGCTGCCCATAGTTGCCATTTGTTGGACACTGGGTGTTCTCTGCTGTATGTTGACCATGTGTTGTTATTTGTGATAGGAGTTTTGATAGCTCAGAAGCATTGATGTAAATCACTGGCTCTAGAGAGACCTTTTTTTTAGCCTTCTCTTCAATGTGGGCTGCAAAGGGTGGTGTGGAAGTGGCTGGTTGTCTGGTTGTGTAGTGACAGGATCCATCTACTGTTGGTCTGGAGAGCATGTGCTAACTAAAGCAGAATACAGAGAAGGTCTTCCTAAGGCTTTCTGGGGAAAAAAGCATCTCATGTTGAGTAAAAAGAGAAAGCCCAATGGAACATGCTTAGGCCCTGCCTCATTGTCCCTTGCCCTTGCTACATTAGCAGACCCTTTCAGAGCATGGTCTGCTTGGCTCTTCATCTCTCCTTGTAGGGCACACTGCTGGCAAAAGGGACATGGTAGCACAAAAGAAAGGGCCACAAAGTAATCAAATAATGTAAAGAACAAAGGGGTTTGGTTTTATGCCTTCCAGACTGCAAGAAGAGGGAGAAATAGAAGAAATTAGTGTATTGGACAGGAGGGGATCGTCCTGGGCTGGGACTGCCTCTCCAGTGAACGTAACATTCTCTCCTTTAGCTCACAGGAAGAGCCTCTTGTTCTCCATTGAGGGACAGAGAAAATCCTGATTGCTTTTCAAATGAGTTGAAAACAAAATGTTTTTTAAAGGTGGGGAGGATTTTCCATCTGTGATCTCTCTGCCATTAATAACATGGCTTGTAGGTGAATGCCGAAACAGAGCCATCGAGCAAGGCTCTGTGTACGCAGTTGGTGTGTAGAAGCTTGGGTTTGGGATGGTGATGATTTGGAAGGGGATAGGGGAAGAAGAGGCTGTGATATTGGGGTGCTAGTTTGGCATGAAAGTTAAGGAGCTGCTTCTGCTGCCTAGTGGGTGACAAGAAAAGGGAGTCCCTGTTTTAGTAAGGAAAAGTTTTTCTGAAGGAAAGGAAGGTGTGGCCCACATTTTAGTGAGTTTGTATTTATGGGCAGGGCTTGATCAGTGCATGAATGAGTGAAAAGCCTGGATAGTTCCCTCTGCTGAAACTCAAGTCTCCAAAAGCTTGAGACCTCAGCTGCAGCCAAACACTGTTGTGCTTCAGAGGCATGTTGAGTTGCTCTGCCTCCATCTGTCCTGAGTCACTGGGTCCATATGTTGTATGGCAGGGTGGAATTTGCCTAAAATTTGCATGAACAGAAAAAGAGGTCCAGATTGCTGTTAGCAGTGAGCCTGTCATTTGAGCTGGAGGGGCTTCTGCTTGGGCTGTGTTGGGCTGTCACTTCCTCAGACCTGGTTTGGAAGCTGAGCAGAAGGAAGAGAGCTGGCATGGCACGTTGCCTCCAAGGGCTCTGAATTACTCAAGTATTTACTAAGCCATTGTTTCAGTCTGTGTTAGGAGTTTTGAGATTGCAGTTAGGAATTTTTTCAGTCACTTCCGTCAGTGCCACAAGTCTCTTTAAAGTGACTTTAAGAATCAGTGTTATTTACACTTATTATGGAAGCCTAAAGTTTCTCATCTCCTTTCCCACATATCCTCAAATCTGGAGCTTGTTTGGTACCCAAGCATGTGGAAGACACCATGCAGGTGCTGCTACTGGTAGATGCAAAAAAACCCCACCACTGGTGATGCTTTTTGGTACCCAAAAGGAAAGTTGGGAGGAGTCCATTCAGCAGAGGATATGCAGTTTCCTGTAAAGAGAGCAGGGAGAATACATTAAACAGTCTCCTCAGACCCTGCAACTGATGATGCCTCAGCAAATTTTGTGTCTGCCTGCAGCTGGTTTTGCTGAGCAGCTGGGCAAGGATATAGTCCTGGAGCATGCTGGAGACAAGGCATGCTAGTGCTGAACTGAAGTGATTTGTCTTTGTCATGGTCAATCACATGGCCTTGGAAGGAACCAAGAAATGATCTTACTTGTGTTGGAAGTATCTTGTGCCCTGTCTTGAGCCTGTTGTGCAGGTCTCTCACCTTGGAGTACACCACAGCTGTTTAAAGATACCACTGCCACCAGCTCAAGAGCAGGGTATTGAGAGTGACAGCTCCCTCTCTTTAGGAGAGTCTTGTGAAGGGCCTAAAGCCTGAGCTGGGAAAAGCAGCTGTTTCTGGACAAGAACTGGATGTCACTGTTTTTGGAAATTGCTTCTTTTCTGATGCCAGGCAGCTGGAGGAATGCAATAGTCTGTGCCTCAAGAGTGCCAAGTATAAGTTTTGATAATCCAGTGTTACTAGTGTTCCCATTAAAAATTAAAGAGGGGAAAATCAACCATAAATATCTGAATCTTGCTTCAAGTAATTGTCTTTTGTTGTTTCTGATGTGATGATTTTCCCTGGAGCACAGGGATATTCCAAACTGCTCAGTAGAGAATAACTGTCATAAACCTCAGCTACAGATGATTAACAGCAGCAAGCTACAGCTTTATGAATATTTTACCACAGACCTGCCCCTGCTGAGAGGAGGAGAGATGGCTGGATTTGTACCCTGGTCCCTGTGATTAGACCAGGACCCTTACTTCCCAGGGTCTGGGAATCAGGGAACTGATCCAGATAAATATTTTAAGCTTGACATTACCTCAGGCTGGCGACAGCTCCGATATTGCAGAGCTCCAGCCAGGTGGCTGGGCTCTGTTACTTGGCTTCAGACAGGCAGTAGCCGAACTCTGGAACAAACTGTGATAGAATATGGGGGTTCAGACAGGCCTAACTGAAAAGTTTAAAAACTATATAAAGAGGAGCTAGGAGCTATGGGCAGCCTGAGTCCAGGAGCTCTACCTTGGGAGTTTGGCTCAAGAGTTCTTGAAGGCTCAGGTGTCAGTACTGCATCTTTCTGTGGAACAGCCCCTTGTGCCTGTGCCTGGAGCTGGCAAAGTGGCAGGGAATTTGACTGTTGGAGGGAATTCTGTTTCTGTGGGATCTCTGTGCAGTTCTGGCTTTGATAACAGTGGGCTGAGCTGTGTGGGGGTGAATTCCTGTGGCCAGCTGGGCATAGGGCAAGTGTTGTGAACTTGGCAAGGTGTTCTTACAGAAAATAGTTGCTGAGGTGTGAGGTCCTGCTGGTGTGTCAGCTCTGCCCTGGACAGCACCAATGACTTCTCCACACATGTATGCTGGTTTGGTAGTACCACTGTTAATTTTTTGTCTTCTAGATGATGCTAGTAAGGATAAAATAGAAGGTCATTTTCTGACTGTTGTCAGGGCCTGATGATGATGTTCAGAGTACTGGAATTCCTATGAAGCTCAAGAGGTGAAAACATGATTCACAATATGGCTTGTGTAAGGTTGTGAGGAAAACATTGTATTGTAACATGAGTGGAACTAAAAAAAGTCCTGAAAACTCAGGAAATATCTCGGAGAGTACAGGTGATGGTAAACTTGTGGTCTCTCTAGGAAAGTGCTAGAAGCAATGAAAAAGAGCACAAATAAAGGACACTTGGAAAAACACAGTGTGTTCAGGTTGCATTGATATTTCTAAAAGCAAATCTTAGATGTACTGCTTTACTTTGAAGGTGGCAGCATTTGTGTGGGCAAGACAGATTGAATTTCCACAGGTTGCCTGGATTTCTGAAAGATGTACAGTGCTGACAAATGTGAGGTGATGTAAGCGGGGAAGATCTGTGTTGGCTCTGTATACACAGCTTGGGTTCTTGTCAGGTACAGTGCAATGTGTATAACAGATCTAATTTGCTCTGTTTTTGGTGGGGAGATGATGACCAATGACTGCACTGAAATTTATAAGAAGCAACCAGAAAAGGGCTGCATGGTTGCCTAAATTGGGAGCAGGTGTTTGTGTTTTGAAAGAATTTCCTGGTGAGGCATAGTGTCTGTCTGTCTGGTTGGTTTTAATTTAAAAGGTGTCCTGGCAAAAAGTCTTGCAAATGATCTGCTGGTGATGGGAGACTCTCCCTTCCTGAGGGTCTGGGGCTAGTACTTTTTGGTGAATAACATGTTCATTGTTTAGGCACAAGCAGGGACTACTTGCCACTGACTGGGTGCAGTTCGTGGAGGAATGTCTGCATTTTGAAGGCCAAAAGTTGTCCCCTGGGTGGCCAAGGATGTGGGAGAATCTTTACTGAGGAGGGGAAGAGAATTTGGTGTCCTGTGAGAAATGGGCCAGGACTGGCTAGAATGCTTTTCTTATGTTTAAAGAGGCAGTGACATGTCCTGCAAAGTGTTCTTAAGGGCTCTGTGCTACTTGCCTTTGCCATCAGAGTGAGTGGACCAAATGCATTAAATGCCTGAAGAATTCTAGTGGCTCAGGCAGTGCCAGTCAGCTTTGGGGGAGGCTGTGGTCAGAGACTGTTTGCCTTATTCCTGGACTCTACTCTTCTGTCCTGCAAAATCTTAAAGGATGTGACTGGGGACTTGTGGAGACCAGTACCTGTAGTTCCTCAGTTTCTGTCTTTGTCTCTTTCTTCCCCAGCTTCCACATGCAGTGATGGGCAGATTTTTTTCCTCCATAAGCCACTTCTGGCTTCTCTGGAGCATGTCCAAATCAGCACGTTTATTTTGAGGAGCTTTCTATTTCTCATTAACTCTCTGTCAGAGAATCATTGAGGTTGGAAGGAGCGTCTTGAGGTCATCTACTCCAACCCTATGTTAAAACAAGGACATCTAGAGCAGGTTGCTCAGGACCATTTCCAGTTGGGTTTTGAGTATCTCCAAAGATAAAGATTCTGATTCCTACCTCTCTGGGCAACCTCTGCCAGTGTTTGACCACCCCCAAGTTGCGGTAAGAAAGAAACAAAAGATCTGTCAAGGCCGGACATCAAGGAGGTAGGGAATGAGAGTGGACTTCTCTGATAATACTGCCTGGATCCCCATGCAAGGGACAGCATCCTTTGCTCTTCCAGTTCACTTGGCAATGGAGACTTGAGTTTCCTGCATCATGAGTGACATCAAGAGTCAGGGATTATGGGGAGACCCTAATGGAATTTCGTGTGTGTGACCCAGAAACTGGAGGGATCTGTTTTGGTCATTCCAGAGGAAATCCTAAGTTATTATCTGGGAGGGTTGTGTTTGCACTTGTTCAGTTTTACTTAGTGAGGTATGAGCTGGATTTTTTTTCAGTGGCACAGGATCACTTTACCAAATGTAGAGAGGATCCAGTAGGTAGATGCTGAGGTAATAGGGCACACCCACCTGTGATTTTGATTTGGGTCCTTTGTGGCATAATCATTAAACTCTTGTCAAGCATAGGGACTACCTGATCTGGAATCTGTGTTTCCACAAGGAAAAATGAAGCAGTTTTGGTGTGCTGAAGTGTGTGGATTGACAGCAGAGGTGGACAGCCCTGTGCAGAGGATAAACCTCTCAGAAGGAGGTTTCTGTAGCTTGTTGGGTTTTTTTTTCTTTTTTTTTTTTTTCTCCTGTCACTTGCAGGTGGATGAAGAAACCTCGATGTGGAGTTCCAGATCATCCCCACCTACGTCGCAGCCGGAGGAAAAAGCGGTATGCACTCACTGGCCAGAAGTGGAGACAGAAGCACATAACCTACAGGTACAGCCCCCTCTCTCCCCCTTTCTGATGGGGAAAAAAATGGTCTGTACTAGTTTGGCATGCAGAATTTTTAAGTACTTTTACACTGAAACTGGATGTTCCCTGTAATGTCTAATCCAGGCTTTCATTCTCAGAATGAGTGGAGGAGAATGCTGTCAGAGCGCTAGAGTAACTGAAGAGTGTGTTATCAGTTACAAAATAACTGATCAGTAAAGGCACCTAGACTGCAGCCATCAGTTGTGTAATTTTGGCAGAAAAATCTTAATAAATGGCCCTTTTACTTCTGTTAGAAATCTAAAGCTCTAGCTTTTAGATCGTGTGCCACCTTTAACAAATCATTAAAGCAGAAGGAACATCACTGTTTGGGGACTGAGATGCTGTTTCCTTCTACTGATTTGCAGCAATTACAGTAATTTCAGGACTATAAAGCGCACCCTTTTGACTAAAATTTTGGTCCAAACCCGGAAGTGCGCCTTATAATCCGGTGTGCCTTATATAATGTACAAAGTTCAGAAATTTGCCAACCCGGAAGTGGGAGCTGCGGCTGCCTCAAGTCGCGGCAGCCCCGACTCCACGGGAGCTCCATGCTACGGCAGCCATTGGCACAGGGCTGCCGCAGCTTGGGGCTGCCGCAGCTTGGGGCAGCTGCGGCTCCCACTTCTGGGTTGGCTTGGGGTGGCCGCGGCTCCTGCGGCATGGGGCTCCTGCAGCGCCAGGATGCTGCAGCACGGGGCTCCCAGAGTGCCGGGGCGGCACAGGGCTGCCGGAGCACCAGGGCAGCATGGGGCTCCCACAGCGCTGGGGCTGCTGCTGCACGGGGCTCCCATGGCGCCACAGCACAGGATTCCTCTGCCATCACGGGAGCCCCGTGCCACAAGAGCCATGGCCACCCTGAGCCAACCTGGAAGTGCGAGCCGTGAACAGGGGAGGGCGCCTGGGGCTGCGTTTAAAGGTTTAAAGGCTGCACCAATCTGTGAAAAATGTTTTCAAATTGAGAACCTGCCAGTAAACCCCGTGATCCCGCAATTCCGTTACTAATTCATTACTTTGTTGCACACGGATCCTTACTGCAAAAAAAGTGCGCCTTATAGTCCGGTGCACCTTATATATGGAGAAAGTTCGGAAATTTGCCGACACCCCGAAGTGCGTCTTATAATCTGATGCACCTTATAGTCATGAAATTACTATATTTTTGCAGAGCTTTTACTTCTGCTCTTGTAGTAGAGCCCTTGCTTTTATCCAGACTTAGGCCAGCTAGGGTGAGCTTCAGGTGTCAAGAGAGTGTTGCAGAGGGGCAGTTGTTTCCCAGAGACATGTTCTGAGTCAGTCAGGCTGTGAGTTTCTGAAAGACAATTGCTGAAAGATGGCCAGTGGAGGTTTCTGGCAATAGGAATGTCACTTCAAATTAAAATTAATACACCTTCAAGTTGAAATTAACAACCTTTTAAATTTTTTGGAGGGGGAAAGGAGATTGCAAAGGAGTGAAAATTAGAGATGCAGTTAAGAAGATCTGGGCAATACTAAGACAGAAAGTCTGCGGTGAAGAGGTAGGAATGTGAGTGACCAGCATGGGGGAAGTGCCAGAATATGTAGGAAAGGACATGATAGTGTGAGGGGAAAGAGGATCAGGGACTGGGGCCCTCTGTCACTTCTGCCAAGAATTCTGAGAAAGGAGGAGCATGTGTCAAGTGACAGTGAAGGACTACAGAGACTGGGAGGAGGGACTTGTTCTGGAGACTAGTTCAAAGCTTCTGCCAGTAATCATTATCTTAACTCAAATTGTAAAGGGACACCTTCTGTATGCCAAGGTCTGAGAATCAGATCCTTCTTCTGCCCTTTTCTGGACCCGAGGGGAAAATCGTATCGATTCATATAAATAAAATATGTCTTAAGCATATGCATAAGCAAGAGAAACAGATTGGCAGATGGCTGCCCTTGTCAAACCAGTAGGTGTTTAGCTTTCCAATTTCAGTATTTATAAGTGTGCCTTCAAGTGATGGGTGTCTTGATTCACCACTGAATATATTACAGTGTTTTTATATCAAATTGAGCCACCTTCATTAAAGACTGAAAATTGTTCCCATGACATAGATACTTCATATTCCCCAAATCAAGTTTAATACATCATAAGGCTATTACATGCACACACACAAAATACCTCATGAACAGCATTTTTAACAGCTGGTTTAGAATTATGGGACATTTATATGCAGTTGAATGCCCCTTACTCTTCCCAAACTCTGTATCTTTAGCTGTCATGGACTGGGCTGCGCAAAACTGACAGATTCATCACTCTTATGAGTTCTAAAATATTTTAAGTACAGTAATTTCATGACCATAAGGTGCACCTGACTATAAGGCGCACCCCCGGGAGTCAGCAAAAATTGCAACATTGTAGATCAGATAAGGCGCACCCGTCTATAGGGCGCACT